>QWTY01003605.1:0-72012 GCA_008033365.1 Pseudorectes ferrugineus | reverse complement strand
TGCATCAAAAGCAGCATGACCAGCAGGCTGAGGGAGGTGATTCTGCCCCTCTGCTCCGCTCTCATGAGCCCTGTGTCCAGCTCTGGGACACCCAGCGTAAGAAGCACTGTTGGAGCAAGTACTGAGGAGGGGTCTCCGAGGTGATCAGATGTCTGAAGCACCTCTCCTAGAGGACAGGCTGGAAGAGTTGGGGTTGTTCAGCCTGGAGAGGAGAAGGCTCTGGGGACGCCTTATAGCACCTTCCTGTACCTCAAGGGGCTACAAGAGAGCTGGAGGGTGGTGTTTTACAAGGGCATGGAGTGGTAGGACAAGGGGAAATGGCTTCAAACTGTGTGAGGGTAGGTTTGGTTTAGGTACTGGTAAGAAATTCTTCGGTGTGAGGGTGGTGACGCCCTGGCACAGGCTGCCCCATCCCTGGAAGGGTCTAAGGCGAAGTTGGGTGGGGCTTGGAGCAACCTGGGATCGTGGAAGATGTCCCTGCCCGTGGTGGTAAAGGGTGGAACAAGATGATCTTTAAGGCACTTTCCAACCCAGATCATTCTATGATTCCATACACACATTGTCCCTTTTCTTTCGGTTCTGGTGACTAAATTTTCTCAGAACTTAAATTACTTTGATAGTAGGAGAGAATGTGCTCTCTTGTGCACGTGCTGAATGAAATCCCCATAGACTGAGTGTGTGGAAAATCACATTTTAATTCTGTGAACTGTTCCTTAAGAGAACAATATAATATCTTTTCTGTTTAGCTTTTTAAAAATAGAATGCTGCAGTATGTAGCATGTAATTAAAGGTTTTCTGGTTGAAATAATCTCTTTGAGATTCATTTTGGTGTCATTTTCATGGCTAGGTTTATTTTTCAGAGAAATAGACTCCTTATCATTGTTGGTTTAGTTTAAGTATCATTGTCTGGGATTAGTGTCTGATATTGAGCTGGTTAATGTAAGATTAAATGTGAAGATTTAAATCAGATTGCTCAGTTATGAAATATTGCTCAGCAGAGGAGTATGCAGTTCAGATGTTATCTTCCTGTAATCCATTATTTGCTTTCTCCTCTCTCCCTTCCCATTTTTACAGGAAGACATCTACATGTATGGAGGCAAAATTGAAACGAGTAATGGCAATGTCACCGATGAGCTGTGGGTTTTCAACATACCCAGTCAAACATGGAGCACCAGAATTCCTGCAGTGCTTGTCCATGGCCAGCAATATGCTGTGGAAGGTCATTCAGCACACATAGTAGAGCTGGACAGCAGAGATGTGGTTATGATTGTAATTTTTGGATATTCTTCCATATATGGTTACACAAGCATTGTGCAAGAATACTACATCAGTAAGTCCCTTTCAAATCATTTTTATCACAAAAAGTGCTGGTTTTTTTTAAAGTGAATATCATTCCTATTTTCAGAAAGAAAAATACGTGTTTTCCAAAACAAATAAAGCCTCACCTTTTTTTCTTCCAATTATGTACATCAGATTTCTTGTTAAGCAATAGCATTTCATATGTCTTTGGAGCATCATGACTTTTTCCATTGTGTACGTGGCTGTGGTACCCTAAATGGGATAAAAATTGAAACCAGAAATTCCACACTGTGGTAATTGTGATGAAACATAGTTTTTTAACACAGACTTGCTGTTTTTACCACAGAGTAGAAGAGCAAAACCAACAATAATTCAGTTATTTTAGAAGTTCTTTAATATTGGTGAATGATTTTCATCCTGTTGTGTTCTTTTTAAATGTAATAACTTAGTTCATCATTATATATAGGGTTCTCTCTAAAACATGTACATGTTGTTGTAATTGAAAGTGAACTCTAATTTTCTGTAAATAACCTACCATGTCTGTCTGGGTTTCTCCTTGTGAACTGCAAGCTGTTCCTGGGGGTGATTTTAAATGCTAAAATTAAATAAACCGAGAGAAATCTTTTCATCACATACATGGTACATCTAAGATACTATTTTGATGGAATAATATTGAAAATCTACACCTGATAAATTCTTAGGAATATTTATATGCCTACTAATTAAAATTATAGTCTTCTACTTTTTAAATTCCTTTTTTCTGTTGAGTTTATCTGAGTCTCTTAGTTATTTATGCAATTGCAGAAGGCGTAATACAAAATTTCAAAGTAATACCTACATGTTAAAGGATAATAATTGTTTTCAATTGTTCCATTTAACTTTTTTTTCCATGTATGCATTTTTACATAAACACTTTTAAAGCAGATTTATAGGTTGGGGAAATCCCTTCAGAACTCAGATGGTTTTTATGCTCTCTGGCGTTATCTCTGATGGCAGTGTCAAAATTATATAACAATGTTGAAAAAGGATAAAAGTGAATGGCAATAAGAGGAAGAGCACCATGATGTGCTTTATCCACACTGAAAAATTCCAATTTAACAGCATAAAAACTACTATAAAACTCTGGTCTGAGAAAGATGTTTCACAACAGTATTCTAAGATTTGTTAACTATTAAAGGCCATTTTTTTGAAAAACTTAATTTCAGAAAGTTGTTTTTTTAACCTACCAGAGATGATTTTTTTTTTTCTGTGAAAAAACAATATGTTGTTCTAGCTTCTGCATGCTCATTCAGTGTAATGTCTGTTGGAACTTTAAATTATTTGCTTCTTCACAGGCTGCTAATTTAGTATGGAGTAGAAGTACCAATTTTATTCTCACCTGTTATTGTCGTTAGTTTAATTAGGAAGAAGGGAACATGATTTGTAGTACAAAATTTTCTGCCTGGCTGATTTTATTGATGGCCTTATGGTGGAAATGGACAGCTTGTTCCTATTTTTTTTTTTTTTTTTTGGTGATATTACAGCTACCTTTGTGGAGGATTAATAGAAGAGAGTATAGCTAAGCATATATAACATAAACAAAGAAAGAAAAAACCCCAAACCTTTCCTACCATGGTGATAAGCTTGGAGTAAGAGAAAGTACTTCTCTGTCAGTTATGTGTCAATTATTCTCAAGTTTTAATGTCTCCTTTTTAAGATTATATTTTTATCATAATCTGGTGAGAAATTTAGTTTACTAGAGAAAATGTGCTTCACTTGGATCAAATATAAAGGAAACTTGTAGTAATATCAGGTATTGCTGTGGAAACCCATTGACTTCAGCGAGTCTCCTCATCTGATGAAGGGTTGATTATTGGGGCTCGCGCTGCTTTGCAGAACGTGGTGTACCCGAACCATTGCTGCCACAGAGAATTCTCATGTTTCATTTCACCTCATTGCATCTCTCTCCTTTCCCTCCCCTCTAAGTTAAATGAATTTTGTGGTTAATTTTCCTGAATTCTGTGTTGACTGTGGCATTTATCTACAGTTTTGCAGCTGTAGGAACACATTTTTAACCATAAAATTCCAGCTGCTGGTTTGAATTAAGAATGACTATTTTTTGGGAGAACTTTAGCAGTTCAGAATCCAACTTAAAAGACATAGGAAGTGAGAAGTATTCCTGTGAACTCACCTGAATAGGAAAGGAAATTTCTTAAAAATAAGGGCTTCTGACATTATAGAAAGAAAAATAAGAAGCCAATTTTCTCTTTCTCTGCTTGCTTTAAAAAACATATTACTTTAACATTTCAAATTGTACTGCTTTATTGTTTTTACATGTTATCAGTAATGGGTTTTAGTCCTAATGAAGGCTATTTTTCAAGCATTTACCACATGCCTGCTGAAAGAAAGAGACCGAAGGAGGCAGCTTATCCTTGGGTTCATATGAACTGAAACCTCTAGGATCCAGTTCTTTGATGAACTTGATACATGGAATTCTGGTGCTAAAACCTTCTTTAGTTGCTGTGACCATGATTTCCATGAGATCTGGGTTAAGAAACATCTGAAGAGGTTTTAAATAATTGTGGAAATACCTAGCTTTTCATGTAGGTGTGTAGTTCTTGTTAATAAAACGTCAACCAAAGGTGTATCAGATCTGAAAATGTCTCTGGCGTAGTTGGATTAGGGAAGAAAGTAATTTCTATCAAAGTAAAATAAATTCTGGAATAATTGGACAGGGTTTGCAGGCAGATTTTCACCAGGGTGGATTTATTTCTACTCCAAAGGTGTGGTGGTTGCTGCAGGAACAAAAGAGCTTCCTGTTGTCCTTTCTTGCTGTGCCCAGACTTACGACTTCTGAGGAACCAGTAAATCCTCACATGGGAATTATGTGAATGATTTTACTAACTTGAACCATAAAGCTTTTCTGGGTTACTCCCCAGGGAAATTTATTTCCCTTTAGGTTAGCAATACCTCATAAACCTTCTAGGAATCTCAATGTGAGTCTCAAGGTGAATATAATAATGGTGTTTTGTTTTAGCTGAGGTTTATAAAGGCTCCTTATATGTTAAGAAACTTCTGAAAAAGTCTTCTGTGATTTTATTTTATTTCTTTTACAAGACAGATTTCTTTGGATTAACAGAATATCACTGTTTTTTAGACTGATTTTTTTATGGCCTTAGAAGTAGGTTATAGATTGCTTTTGATTAAAAGTATTTCTTTGAAATAATGTAAAAAGAAATGGCCCCATGATGTAACATGCCTCCTCTCATTTGTTAAAGTTAGCATAAGCTTCCTGGTTGCTTGAAAAATTTTGAAGTTTGTCACTGGAATGAAATGAAGATGGCACACCAAGGTGCTTCTTGGACATTTTGTTCTTTTTACCTGATCTAGCTAAAGGTTGTATTGTGATAAGGACAGATCAGGCCAATGTATCTTCCTTATTTTTACTGTGTACTGGACTTGAAATTTAAATCTGGAAAAAATTTTTTAAAAATCCTATTTCCTTATTTCTGGCTTGTTTGTTCATGAAGCTCTTTCTGCATTTGACTTTTTAAGCTGTTGAGAATGCAGTTTTGCATGACTGATTTGGTCAATCCAGTACTTCTTATGATATAATGATAGAAAGAGGGGGGTCTCTGAGTATGAGAAGGGTTGTGTAAACACCTTCAATAAAAATTGAATTTTGTTGAAAAAAAAAGATAGGTGAAGATTCCTATCAATAAGCTGCTTCAAAAAGGCAGATCATATGCATAGTAATGTCTTTAAATATAGACAGGGCTGTATTTTTGTCTGAATGATGCAATATTCAAGATGCTGAAGCGTGAATGATATCAAAACTGTATGTACACATTTCAGTATTTGAAATCCAGGCAACTTAGCTGAATTTTAGAATGGGAAGTAGAAGGAGCAACTGTACCACTGCTTTTGACTTTTATTTCAGAAAGATGTTGCTGGACCTCTTTTCTTGAATTTAGTTAGTTATTCATAGCACATGTTTTTTTATTATTCAAGAAGGAACAGCTTTTCATATTTCTGCCCAAGTCGTGTAAAGTGATGCAATATGCAATGTTACTCTGACAGTGTTCTAAATGCTACACAGAATCATAGAGCCATTTAGCTTGGAAAAGACCTCAGGATCATCAAATACGACCATTGCTACATAAACCATAATGCTCCATAAATGCTACATGAACCAGTCAGATATAAATGCAAAGTATTCTATTATGCATATTATCAACAGCATTGTGTCAATTTATGTGGAGAAATAGTTCTTCTTCCCTGAAAAGCATATATACCAACCTCTAAGACTGATCATTAAATAAATAAATGAAGATACTGTTGGGAATAGAAAGGTGTATCTGCAGGCTGACTCCTCACCAGCCCTCTTACATAAATTTTATCAGGTAAATCTATTTGTTATCAAAGTAATATGTATGTAATGTACAGTATTACCAGTACAAATCTGATATTTGTGTTCAGAATTGCACTTCTTAATAGCTTGATAATATCCAACATGGGGATTGAAATAAAATATACATTACACTACCCATAAATAATGTAAATATTCTGTGTCAGCTATAAATAGTGTATTACACAAATACCAGCATTCATACACACAAAAATTATCACAATTCTTTCTCGGAATCTATAACTTGCCTAAACACTTGTTACTGAAAAAAAAATGTAACTTATAGAGACAGTGCCTGGAAACTATTTAATGAAAGTATGATAGCAAAAGTAATAACTGAAAATCATGAGCCTCTTCATGAGAATCTGGAGGAAAAAGAGTTAATCTAAGCTACCTACATAATATCAGATAAAAATTGGAATGGAATTCAACCTAACTTTCAGAGCAAGCAAGATGTATGGTGCTGTGTGCTAGCCTTGGATAAATAACTTTATAATGACAGCCAACTGAGGTTAAGAATTGGGAGACTGCTCCATTTTGAATTTCCTTGTCCAGACTCTCTGTTCTTCTGACATAATCTCCAAGAGGCTGGAAGTGAATTACTTCCTCTGTTTCACATCTGTAGAACTGACTCCCAATCATCACAGGCTCTTCTGTATAGGCTGCCTTGAGCAGGAAATACCTCCTGGCTTGCTCTTTTTGTGTCTTACATCATCATCTGGGAAGATGGAGGGGGAAAAAAAGACATTTTGGGGCTATAGGCAGCAAGAACTCACTTAACAGCTGTCTTTTTTTTTTGCTATGGTAAAATATTTTCCAGTTGTGTTCTCTTCTTTAGTCATAATATCTATTGTGGCTGGTTTTATTTGGTGTCTCTTTGCAGTTATTAATCATGTGATGTCAAATGTGGATTTAAACTCCAAATTAATGAGCTGCTGTCAAATTATTCTTTTGTGAGTGTTCAGCCACTGAATGGGTATATTTGCAGTTAAATAACTAAGAAACAGTAGTTGGAAATGGATTTTAGCTCAGTCATTTTATGGTTACTCCCAAAGTGTCTGCCCATACCCATGCACACTTTGAGCTACCTTATGTTACGTGATTCTCACAACTCACTGCAGTTCAGTCTCTGCCAGGCTCCTCCAGACTCCCCATGACTGAGCACAGGTGTTCCTAATGACTCAGAAGGAGCTGGAGCACTGAATTCTCATCAGCCATCTCTGGCAAGAATTAATCATAACTCCTAATTTCATATTTTCAAAAAGCTTTGGGCTTTTTTTTTGTTTGTTTAGTGTGAGTGCTGAAGTCACATGAGAGAAGATGAGATACTGCCTGGCAGCTGTAACAATGATATAATTGTGATTTAATTAAGAATAGCAGATAATAGTCTGACAACATTATCTAATTGCAGATATTTTGATACATTGGTATATAAAACTACTTCTTAAAACAAATCCCAACAGTTATTGCTATATTTAGAATTAGAGTGGAAATTATTTTATATACTTAAAACTCCTAGTACTGTGATTTAGCAATAGTAAGCCTTAAAATTGTGGTTTTTTTATGTCTCTTCAAGGGTCTAACTCTTGGCTTGTACCAGAAACGAAAGGAGCAATTGTTCAAGGTGGATATGGCCATACCAGTGTCTACGATGAACTGACAAAATCTATTTACGTCCATGGTGGATACAAAGCGTTGCCTGGCAATAAATATGGATTGGTGGATGATCTTTACAGATACGAAGTTAATACTCGGACATGGTGAGTTGGATTTATAATGCAGGAAACCAAGTTATAGGTTACTGAAGAAAACATAAGTGTAGAGTAAGGTGGAGTAAGGTTCTAGTAAAGACATGCAGGAACTTCTGTATCCTTCACATGTTGCAGAACAGCACATTCTCTGCAACAAAATGAAGAATTGTGGTGAGGGACTAGACTTGAGTCAATGGATTAGTGGAGCTAAACATTGAAAGGATGGCAGAGAGGAAGCTTTATGCATGTTCTACAAATTAGGAAAAGGTTCTCCTTTCCAGACACGATGACTGTGCAGAAATAGCACATGTGTAGTTTCCTCATGGTATGAATATACTGCTGGTGTACATTTAAGCAACTGTTATTTAAATAACTAGAAAACCCTGAGAACTGTGGAAGGCGATGTTTCACAAAACTATCAGAAATAAGAAAGAAAACTTCTGGCATTGTGTTGGAATCCTTAGTTATGAATGCTCTTGGTGTTTCTATTTCTATCAGTTCCTTGTTCCTCAAGTTTATTGTAACTTATGAAGGCTACTTGTATGTTATGTATAGAAAGTGACCTTGAATGTTTTTTTCTTACCTTAGAGACGATTTGAGATCAAGAACTATTTCTTGGAACATTTTATTCTTGCGATTTAATATTTGTGTTGAGTACTAATGGCTTAACTTTAAGCACCCAAAACTTGATCTCAGATGTTGGAAGCATAGGTTTGATTTCACTGGGGTTCTTAATACCATTAATCATGGCATTTGGGAACATTAATACAAGAATTTTTTGTTCCTTTTAATGTATTTTTAAGTTCCTGGAATTTTAATCCTTTCTTATTATATTCTATTTTTGGAACAAAGTGATATTTTTTCCTTTGATGGTCTGTTCAACAATAAAATAATAATAATAATTGTTGGAATATTTTGTATGCATTATTCATATGAAAACTAATAAAGAATACTTCGGTCTACTCTATACTAATGTAGCATTCTCTGCAGCTTGTAGAGAACTCAAGTCTTAGTTTTGTGAGATTTACACTGGGAGCGAATTTTACTATGGAACTGAAAACAGAATCAGGGGATGGAGTAATGACACGTAGTAATACAATCTTTTATCTTTGTTTACTGTGTCTGTGACACCTTACAGTTAGCATTCAAAGCACTCAGTGAGGTAACAGCCTGAATGTGCCACTGGATAGGTGTGGTATGAGGAAGAGTTGGAACTTTGATGGCTCTCATGCCCATGTCTGTGCCATTTGCTGGTCCTCACTGTTTTTCTCTGGCACTCATTCCAATTTTGTGGCTGATCTGGCAGAGGTTCGTAGGCTTCACTTAGTTGTGATATACAAATCTGAGTACCTGTTCAACTCAGTGGCATGAAGGTTTTAATTTCTTAGTATCAGTTTAACTGGCTTTATGTTTCTTGGAATTTGAGGGGGCAATATTTTAATGCCTAGTGTGAACTAGGATGTCCTAGTAATACACGATGGGGAATTACAGCATTGGCAATACCTGCATTGCTTTGCATTACTGCCCTGCTGCTGCAGCTGGGGCACGATGTGGAGCTGGGCTTGGATAATGGCCTGAAGCAGTGGAAGCACCTGCTGGCTCCTGGGTATTTCTGTTCCCATTACAGAGTCGTGCTGCTGTGTGCAGCGCTTGGCATCGGCATAGTTAACACGGGCTAATGTCTGCAGATACACGAATATGTGCATAAATAATGAATTCAGCGTGCTGAGACTCTCACAGAATTTGCATGGGGTTGATATGTGTTGGAGAGTTCTCTAGATTGCCCTCATTAGTGATGCTAATGAATAGTGAAAATCATGGCCAAATTAACAAACTTCCAGTTCTGCTGAATCTTGAGGAAAAGTTGCTGTTACTCGGAGGGATGAAACTCAGCATACAATATGCAAAGATTATAGGAAAAAAAACCCCACACTATAGTAGGGACCAGGAGTGGGGCAACACAGTTGGGTCACAAGTAGAAAAGTGAGTAGCCCAAAAAAGAAAACTTGTGAAGATTTGTCATATCCACTGTGGAGAGGAGAGTCCTCAGTTTTCCCCAGAACAGTGTATGTCTCTTTAGGCCTTCAGTGATCAACACAACTATTTGTAGGCAGCTGCGAGGCAGGATAATCGAGGCAGAGCCTAGTGTATGGCAATTAGTGTAAATTAGGCAGTAGGGGCTGTAGAAAACTGGAGAAGCAAAAGATAGAAAGGTATCTATAGTCCGAATGGACAAGCCTAACATATTCTTGGGATATTATCATTCTTTCAAGTCATAGCAGCAGAATTCCTCCATTGCCAATTGAAAATAACTTAAAAATAACATCTTGTTCTACTTCCATGTAATTCCTGATTTTCTATGTTGCTAACTGATGAGTTGAACCCAAATATCACATTTATCTGGGGGTACCACAACTGTCCTGTATCAAGCCAGTTCCTGGTTAGAAGAACACACTTATGTGGTGCTCTGTTTTCAAAGTATGTTAATCAGAAATACACAAGAGAAAAGCAAGTCGCTTAATAGGGCAAAAAAAGGGGGGTCAAAAGCAGAAGCACGTGCTTGGGTATGCAAGTGGATTGAAGGAATTGTCACATTTTTAAGCAGTAAAAAAGCTCATTTATTTTCATTTAGTCTTTGATATTTCTTTTGATGTTACTTTCTAAGGCTAAGGGGGAATTTATTTTAATAATAATATGAGAATTTAGGTTTGATGCCTTCCTTTCAACTTGTTTAAACATGCAATCTCGTATCACTTAAAAATATCTCATTTATTGATTGATTTATGTCATTATATAAGAAAAATGAGATGTACTTTATACCCTCTCCCTCAAACATGGTGATGATGTAAAAATACTGAACAAATACTATGAGAGTGATTCAAGAGACACTGTATTGTTCAATGGGAAGGAAAGATTGTTGAGTCAGTTTGTTATAGGAAACAAATGACAAACAGTTTAATTGTAGATGTGAGCAGCGCATAGTAACGTGAATGAAAATGAGGGTCTAAACTTGTAAACTTAGATTACTGAGACAATGAAAGGTTATTAGGAGAATGTAAAAGGTGTTTTGTACTGGTGATCTAATCAGCTCTTCACAAACATGTCTCCAGCTGGTCTGCTTAACTAATTCATCTGGCAAAACCCACAGATGGTTACTCTCTTCCTTGGTAAGATTTATTTGCTGGGATTGAATCGAGTTTGTATTCTGTGCTTTCTACTGGCCCCACATCTGCCACTTTCAAACTGTGGCATTGATAGCTCTTGGCTACTGTTGGGCTGTGCTATTGCTCTGGCACAAAGCAGACCACACACACAGAGGCTAAAGTGAATAAAGACAGAGATCAAAGGCTCAATGTGCCTGGACAGTTTTTTTTTTCCAGTACTGAAGTTCTCTATGTTTGAGTTTACGAGTCTGAATAAGTTTATGAAGCAGTGCAAGTGTTTTTATCGTACCTAGAATGACTTTTACCATTTCTTCTCCAAGTCTGAGTGTTCCATTAATCAGAAAAAAAAAAAAAAGTTTTTCCTTTTGCAATACTTAGGATGGTCTAAAGATTATTTTAGGCTTCTAAAGAATCTTTTATTGCATTTCTTGAGCAAAAAACCAACATGGCTAAGGATATATAGAGTAGGAATTAATACTATAAATGAGTTTTCATTCAGTTTTTAATAAAGTTTACCAAATCAGTAATCATTTCTGAAGAGTGTAAACATGTTAAAATTCATTTCAGATATATTATTTGGCAAACTGTTTTCTTTTAATTAAAAGTGTGATATTTTAAACAAATGATAAATACATGTTTGTTGTACCATGAGAAAATGGATAATCCTATAAACAATTGATTAAATTTCATTGTATAGCTATAGTTTACTATTTTCCTTGTTTTGCATTGCTTTCATATATAAATTTTCTTGATGCCCATATACAGTTTTTCACATGTTAGTGGGTATTAATTTGTTCTTATGTTTTGTAGGACTATTTTGAAAGAGAGTGGCTTTGCAAGATACCTTCATTCAGCTGTCCTAATCAATGGAGCTATGCTCATTTTTGGTGGAAACACTCATAATGATACTTCCCTGAGCAACGGTGCAAAGTGTTTTTCTGCTGACTTTCTTGCATATGATATAGGTATGTCTTGTACTGTATTTTTCTCATTTTATTTTTAAATACCACAATTTTTCTTTCTCAAGTCCAGCTATGTGATTCTTTAAAGTTTTGATCCCAAACACCTTCAAGTGATTTATAAATTATACAGATTTTTGTTCCATTTTGTCCAAAGATTTTGGTTTATGGGACAAGGCATGGCAGCATTTGTGCCATTCTCAAGGTCCTCATTTCTCAAGGATATTTTTGTAGTATTTTGGCAATACACTTTTAAGAAAGACAAACTCAAAAAAGGCTCTGCATGGCAAGTGGTATTAAGGCTGAGTGAAGCATGAGGAGCCTTCAGGAGATGATGAAAGGATGTAGTTTATTTAATTTCACAAGAGTGTGGCTGAGAGCAGAAAAGATTGTTGTTTGTACATATATGATAAGAATACAGTTTGGAGGAAAACTGTTTGATAAGACAAGACTAGATGGGTGTCAGCTTTCATTCTGTAGAGTGGTTCCAACCCTTTGAGCTGTACACTTATGGAAAAGCCTCCCTATAGGATTGTGGAGGCTATAAATATAAGAGAATTTAATGAGTCCATAATCTGTTTCCTATCTTGTGCCACTGCTGTTCTTACCATAAATAGTTTTTCCCTTCCCTGATGTTCATGTCCATATTTTACGCATAGGATTTAAATATAAACATACTGCTCATATTTGGGCTTTAAATGTAATCATACGGCTCACATTGGGGCCAAAAAGCACAGTTACTTGTCCTGGGAGCCAAAAAATGGGCAATGTGTCAGAGCAGCCTGGGAAATGGACTCATGCATGATGCTGGTGAGAATAGCCTGTGGATGTTGCCTGGATCTATTTTTGGCAAGCGTTTATCAGCTGCCTGCAGTGGTAGAACAGGCTGATCCTTCTTTAGGACTAGTTAAGGGCTCTTCATGGCATTCACTGTAGATATCAATGCAATGTTTGTGCTTTAAGACAAAAATAATGACTAAATTCAGTACATGGAACATATATGGGTTATTTCCTGCCACTTTTAATGGGTGTGCAAGTAATACCTTTGCAAAACATTTGAATTGTTTTACTGTACTCCTGTATTGCATATTCCATAGCTTCTTATAGGCATCTGCTGGTGTGAGCTATTGATTTTGTTCTCACTTCAGTTTACATGTGGATTTAATTTTTAATGAAACAGAACTCCTTTCTCATTTTGGAGCATAATATTATTTATTGGTCTACATTTATTTGTAGAATGTGCACTTAATATTATTTATTGGTCTACATTTATTTGTAGAATGTGCACTTAGAGATCAATAATGTGAGTCCTGAGATCTGAATAAGTGTAACTTTCTGACTTTCACACACCAGTAGTTTTTTATCATCTTTCATGAAAATGTTTTATGCTTTTTTTTTCTTAAGTAGAACAATATTTTGGTTTGTCTAGTTGGTTATAATATTTAATTTGGTATTTGTATTCATTTGCAAGTCACATTCTCCGTGTGTTATCAAACTGATGAAGTACAAAAGAAGTGGATGTAGTAATTACTCTTTGGATGTAGTAATTAATCTTAAAAAAATGAAATATATGAAGATTGATTTGATTCGGACTTATTCTTCTGTAATATTCATTTCACCGACTTAGAAACAAATCTCACAGCACACATTAGATAAAGACATACTTTTTCAGAAAACTTGAAATATTTTATGAAGAATTAAATAATTATGCAATGGGTATATTTCAGAATCTTATTTACTTTGTATCATGAGTTTTTGAACAATGCTTGGAAGGAAAAATATATGATGCTATCAGCATCACATTTCCTAGATACCTTGCAAGTGATGGAGTGTTATGCCTTGTCTTGTAAAAAATGGGTGCTGTCTGGAAACCAGCTGAATCCAGGAGATAGAGCCTATGCTATTTATGTTCAAGTTGGGCTAGAGAGTACTTCTGATTATCTCTCTTATTACGTGTGACATAGTCCTCTGGATAGATTGCTTCAGCTTTTTATTACCCATGAAAACACTGTTTTTCATATTAATGTGGAATAACTGTTCGTGTGGCCTCACCTCAGTTAAGCTTAGCTTTCTAAAAGGTTGGTTTCTAATGCAGTTTGGTAATCCCCACTCCTCCCCTAGTGCAGGGATAGAGATAAGTATCTCCAGAGAGCAATTGATTTTACCAAGCTTAGGACAGAGTTACCTTTTCCCCCCTGCTTTTCTGAGTCATTCATTGCTCTCTAAGTTCTGAACTTAGTCTATAACAAGTTTTAGACATTTAAATGTGTCATGAACCCAGTTCAGTGATCTGAAATACTTACTGTATATTTGTTAAAGCTGAAGACACAGAGATGGGGGGATGTTATAAAAACTGCTATGGTGCCACAATTTTCATAATTTAATATTGCTTGATGTATTTACTTATATAGCAGTAAATATATGATGAGAAGACTGCTGCATTAAAAAAAAAGCTTTAGAAATCTAGCCTGGGTATACTTTTGTCTTTCTTTGACATTTTACCACCAGGTTGCCCCTGGGTTGCTCTGGCAGCTCCTTAAAGATCCACAAAGGGTCATTTTTATAGAGGTCAGGTATTTTCTAACCTGTGCTGTTATTGCTTCATTAATCTGAAAGAGGAACCTCGGCAATGGGGACAGTCTTGAATGCTGTGGCTGACCTGCAGTTTTCTAACTGATGTTGGTTATGGCTTTTCTTTATGAGGGCCCCCATGTGCTTAAAACTTACATTAATGTTCCAACCAGATGTTAGAAAAGTAATTTAGATTATGACTATTCATGTGCAAAATTTGCAGATAAAAATAGATTAATTAGACACACAGAATCAGAGTTTAAAACAGATTCTAACTACTGAGACCAGTATTAAAATATAATTAAATAAAAGCTTTTTTAAAGAGTAAGGATGTTTATTTTAGTTTCTGGACAAATGGTGCAGTTAGTAAATATATCTCTGCATGCATAAGTTCCTTAAATTTCAATTTATGAAGTATTCAGTCTCTGTCCTTTTGTCCACATTTGCCAGGTGCCAAGGTGTCTGGATACCCTAGATATGTAAGAGAATTACTGACAGGAAGTCACTATAAAAGCCAAAAGCTGAAATCCTGGGAACATGGCAGCTGTTTCTGTGCTCTCTCCTAGTGGTGGTTGGAGTTCTGCATTATTTGGATCTGAGGGGGATGTGCAATAACCCATATGTTTACACTAATAATAAACTCCACAATATTTCTTTTGTTACTATCTGGATTCCAGTTTATTATTATGGATTAAATAGTATGCAAATTCAATTGCTTATGAAAGACAATATTGCATGTGAAATATTAAGTTTCTTCTAGGGTATTCTAACAAAGCTTAAAAACATTCTCCTTTTTGGAAAGAAATTTCAGAATTATCTCATGATATTGGCTTTAGTTCCACTTGTAATCAAACATATTTCTTGTATTTTGTAATAAAATGAATTGTTCCTTCATAAATTGCTTGCTTGTAAAGTAAGTTGTTTCACCTCTAGTCTTTGCTGTCGACAAAATGAACAAGTTTAAATATCTGTAAATTTTTTTTTCTAGTATGAACACATCTATTTTTGCAGTCCTCCCTCTTTCTGGAGTTACAAATGGATTATCAATGTGCCATCACAAAGAAAATGTAAAGCAGTGCCTGTGAAAGATTAAGTTTTATGCGTTCATGAGCACTTAAGTTATAAATGTAGTTTTGGTGCAGTCTGTAACAGCAATTACCTCCATATTGCTGTGCTATTAGAAGAGCAAAGCCATAATAATATAATGCACTAATTGCTTCATTTAATAGCAAAGCTTAAGGTTGTTGGTTTATTTATATTGCTTGGGGAGTCACTGTTATGTGTATAGACTCTGTTGTAGATGTTAGTTCTACAGTTTAAATTCGATTCATGCTGTTTTGAACATACTTGCCATTGTGTTTTCCTCAGAGTAAGGAGATTTTCATTATCTGATTAAAGAAAAATATTTATGCAATGTAGAAAGACTCAGAAAACAAGTTTTCTGCTAGTACATAACTTTCACGATATTTTAGTTGTTTATGTTCAGTGTTTAGTTGTCCAGGGTCATAAATGAGAACCAGACAGAAGTATAATGGTGTCCATATGTTGTGAACATGCATTACTTCTTTTACCAAAGAAAAATGAACTTAGTAATTATTAGAAATATGTAAAGAGAAAATAGAAGCATAAGCTGGCATTGGATTCTGTGTAGCACGTAAGGCTGCACTGCAGTGTTGCAGAGTGTGATTGAGCAGAATAAATACATTGGCATGTCAAATCTGTTTAAATAGTTTGAACTTTGGAAATGTTTTGATAAATGTATGCATAAAGTAGGTGATTTTGTATTCATTCTCTTGAAACAAAGCTCTGAATGCAGTAAGAGGTTGTCACTAAATGAGGCTGCCAGTGCTGACATACAAATGTGATCCTGGAGGTGAAGTATGGAATATTGGTTGCCCCTTTTTTAGAGACTGTCCTAACAACTGTTGCTTCCTATTTTTAACAATACCGTTTTTTTTCTATTATTTATTCCCCCCCGTTCAGTCACATTTTGGTAAACCTAATCTTAGTTAATTTTTTAAAATCAAATCTATATTCAAGTATTTTACTGATATGACAATGTTGATTAGAAATTATTTGGTTGTTTGTTTTCTATAAAATCATACTGGGAAACCTTCCAGTAGTGTATGAATGCTGTTGCAGCATTGAGAACTTTCCTGTGAAATGTTCTGGTCATCCTCTCTGATATCAGTAATGCAGGGTTGTCAGTAGGTTGTAGGTGAGATGTGTTGAGACCTGACCTGTTGGAGTGAGGGCTCTGGAGAGCAATACCCTGTGCAAAGTTCAAGTGGGGATTTTCTCTGCCAGCATCAGCTGGATTGCTTCAAATCCAGTGCATTTCTGTGGTGTTTCATCACAGAAATGTGTGTGACTGGCAATTCACTGTCAGAGCCACTTCTGTATCATCTGGTAACCATTTAATCTACACCAGGGAGGAGGATGAACCTTTTTCTTTTGATGTTATAATGTGGTACAGCTTGTTCTTAAAGTAGAAGCCTTAGTAATAGAAAGAATAAACCCTTTATTTCTCCTTGTACTTTTCAGTGACTAAAAATTCTGCTAATCAGTTTGGAATGAATGGTATTGTTCCTTCATCTGCTTAGTAACTGGTTCTATTAAAAGCAGAATGTGCTTCCGTGTGCTACGTGCTGTACCTGGTTACAGATACAACAGATACAACTAATACTGTATCTTCCACCTACTATCTGTATAATGCCTTGAGGGCATAACATTTTATGGAGGAAGGTATTTTATTCTTTACTGCATAGAGCTTACCATCATTATTAGACTTAATGTAATAAACACAACACACAGAATGCTGTGATGTTGATAAATCATGTTGTAAATCATACTGCATTTGCCGTTTGTCATTTTTTCTTGGAACAGTACAGTGAAGTCTGGAAATTTGGGTACTTAGAGGTGTTCAAAAGAGGTTTGAAGATGGCGGGCAGGGATGAATTCTATTTGATTCTTTACTGAAAAGCACTAGGAATCAGTTGGCTAACTATCTGTATTTTGTATTAATCAACTGTACAGAGAAACTCGCATCAGGAATTGAAAGCTGAGCAAAAGTATTATTCTTGCACAGTGCTCTGTTCAGTGTTCAGTAGTCATTGAGAAGACTAGGAGGAGATAAGAGGGGAGGCTATTTGTAATAAGCTTCCCTCCCTCTTTTTTCTTGTACTCTATTGAAAAGACCTGCCAGTTTGAAAAATATCATCAGTAAGAAAGGAATTATTATATCTCCAGCCCTCAGGGGTTCCTCATCTGAAAACCAGCCCTTATTATGGTTTTATGGTCTTCCCTTGGTGTTAAATCCCACTTTTTCTTAAATAAATTTCTAAGTACAGGAAAGACTATTTATTTATGTTCATAATGTATATGTTTGTAAAAATAAGAAAATTAATGTCAACACTTCCCAAGATCAGATGAAAATTTAGTGTGAGTTTTAATATCAGATGGAAATGTAGTGTGGGTTTCTTAAATTGTTTTCTTTACCATCAAAGGCACACGAGCTCACACATGCTGTGTCTGTTAATGTGCAGTGACATAACAGCAGCAAGACCTTGATTTTAAAGTATAACAGTAAGATTTTGCTGGTCAGTTGTGGTGTTAAAATGTTTGCTTTTTATAGCTTTTAAAATTGAAGTATTTTCTTGAATTAGAATTTGAATTAATGATTGGATGGTTGATCCCTTATTTCTAATAAATAATATTGCTTCTAGTCTGAGTTTCTTTCATAAGTCAAACACCCTGGAGGCACCAGATGCCAGTGTTATAGATGGATATGGGTAATTCACAACTTCTATATTTGACACTACTCCTGACTTCATCAGAAATCTATGATCACAAGTAGGTAGTTGGTGTCCTAGTCCTGCGATCTCTTTGGCTGAAACTGTTTCAGGAACATCTCTCTGACATGTACATACTTTCACCGTTCTATTTAAGTAGAGAAAATAAGAAAAGAACAATTGTGAAAGATGAAGTGTATTAATAATTCCACAGTGTTATGATAATACAATGTTAACAATGATAGTGACAGAAGGTAGAAGTTGAGAAAAAAGTAAGAATTTTGGGATGTGTTGCTCCCATTAGACAGTGAATTAAACTTGCTATACTTTCTTCAAGCTGCTAAATCCATTCTGAGTCTACCACCTGATGTCAAAATTTTTGTGTTTGAACCATCTGCGTTACTCCGGTAACAATGTGCTTTTAGTTTCTGTTTCCAGTTTATAAAGAGGTGTAATTGATTTATTTATCACAGCCACAGTCTCAGACTGACTCTTTAAGGGCTCAGGCTGTGATTCAGTGGAAGCCCGAGTTGATTTAGTGGCGTTGCTGCCGTAGCTGTGCCGTCCTGTCCCCTCCTGTGTGCCGAGTCCATCCTCGTGTGACCTTGCACCGAGGTGTTCCGGCGTGGTTTGCTAACAGGATGCTGACTGCACAAGGTGCTGCTGTCAATAATTTTCTGCTGTCAATAATTTTCTGCTGTCAATAATTTTCTGCATTAGAAGTGCCAGAACAGAAGCAAGGGCGGAGTTGAACTGTTCTGACTGTGGGAGTGAGACCAGCCTGGAACACAGTTTGTTCTTCCTGGATTTCCTGATATCCATTTCTGGTTTTTTCAGCTGAGGAGCGAGGTGTTACGGTCTGACTATTGAGAGATGCCTCTACCCAAATTAAGGTGGAGACAAGAGCATATGCCCAACCAATAGCATGGATTTTATTTAACAGTAAATGTGAGGGAGGGAGGGATGGAAAGAAGCAGAGGAGGGACAGGGAGAGAAACGAGTGAGAGAGAGAGAGAGAGAGAGACAGATCTTTGTTTGCCACAGTGGGAATTTTTGTCTGGATGCATTTCCCAGGACATGCTAGCTAGACTTTGCCAGGCACAGAGCCAGCACCATTCTGTGCTTATCTTCAGGGCAAAGTCCTGTGATCTTAACAATGTTTGAGGCAATTGTGGTCTTTAAGTCTCTTACAGGAGGGAAGGTGATTTTTTGGGCTTTGGGGTTTTTAAAAAGAATTCCCTATTTTTAATTTATTTTTTGAAATATGTGGTCTGATGGTGATATTTCTTTATTTTTTAACCATATCCATAACTTGCATAAATTATCCCAAATTTTAATATTAAGTACGTTTACCTTCTTTAGATGTGGCTGTCATTGGAATCTTACGGGTAAATGGATTCAGCACTATTATGTAAAACCTCTCTTGCATTAGGACTCTGGAAACAGGTTTCAGATGTGTTCCCAACAGTCTTGCTGTCTGCCAGCAACCTTTTCTAATTGTTGATCTCTTTAGGACACTTCTGCTTCCTTGTGTTACTAACTGTGACTCTGCAGCTTCTACAGGCACTACTCTGTCCACTTCTTTGTATTATGCAGAGTGTGCTGAGTAAATAGGGGGTTTTTTTGTTTTTCTTTTTTTTTTGTCTTAGTGTCCAAGTTGATAGCTTTGCCTCTGGCTTAAAATAAAGTGTCTATATATATAAATGAAGCCATGCTTTTATTTGGAATAAATTGGAGAGGCCTCTTTCCCTTCAACTCCTTTTCAGCCTTGGATGTAATCCTTATCTTTGTGTGTATAGTAGTTTTTTTTTTTTTTTTTTTTTTTTTTTTTAACGAGAAAACTTTCTTATTAGGGTTACAGTTTTCCTGAAAGTTTGCCTTACCTGTCTCCAAAACCTGTTATGATGACAAATTCTAGGAGTGTTTTGCTTGGTCTGTAGAAAAGTACTTTCTCTACTTCATTTTATAGGGATTTCCTTGAAGTTTCAATCTGTAGGTGCTCCCTGTTTCTAATACTGTGGGATTTGAATATTTGAAGTCAGTGAAGTGTAAGTAGGAAATAATTAAGAAAGGACTAATTGTTCTAAAGAACTAAAACCCTAGTCAGGAAAGAAAAATGAAACCACACCAAACCCACATTTGTGTACAGCAGTTCTAAAAGAAATGTGCTTGAATAATTAATTTGATGTGGAGATACTGATACAACATTCCTCTCAAATATGTGGAAAGTAATTAGTAGCATACTTAAGTCAAGATACCAAAAGTAAGACAATAATGAGATGGGTTTCACAGCTGGAGTAGTGATAGTTTATCTTAAAACACTTATGAAAGGAACTAAGTTCACTGCCACAGATATTCCATGAAATACTTGTAAATTGAAATCTTTCAGCTAATTTGAGAGTGTGTAAACATTAGGGCAGTATTACTGATCCCTTGATAACAACGATGGCAGTGCTTGTTGCTGTGGGTGTTGAAACTGGCTGTGAAGGCAGACAACTGTATATGTAATAAAGTGACTCTTCCATGAATGTCCTGTAGTCTTGATAAATGTCAGGATAAATCAGTGTTGCTGACAGGTTCTTGGAGCATCTACTCACAAATGCTTCTAAAAGAAGTAATCTGTTGATTTATCCTTGAGCAGTTAAAATATAGTTCACATGTATTTTGCTGAAAACTTTTCAAATTATTTGATGTATGCTTGGTTTTTTGTCTTTCAGCTTGTGACGAATGGAAGATTTTACCAAAACCTAATCTGCATCGAGATGTCAACAGATTTGGTCACACTGCTGTTGTCAGTAATGGGTAAATGAAGTGTCTCTTAAATTTTCCTTGCCTTTTTTCTGAAGGAAAAAACTGTAGCAGAAATCACACTTAAGAGAAGTATGGTTCAATAACATAGAACTGATGTAATTTATTAAAAGGAAAAGTAGTGCACATCAGGTAGTCAGTACAGCTAATCCCCAATCTGCCAGGCTGTGGGATCTGTTCAGTGACATTTTAGGTGAATGTTCCAGTGTACTGAGGTGTTTTCTCAGTATTGAGAGCTACACTAAATTTGATATTTGGTACCAACTATAACCATCACTTACATGTGATGGGAGAAATCTTTTTCTCTTTGCAGCATGCTATAGTTCTTCATTCTTCTACAATCATAAAATAACCATGTAACTATAATTTGCTGTGAAAAGGGAAGATTTTGATGATACTGATACAGTTATCATCTTTAACCAATGGAAGGAGGAAAAGCCTGCCAGCAACTAGATGATAATAAGTTGGAAAAGTTGTAGAAAACAATAGTCAGATTTAAAGAAATGTGTATTGTTTGCTCGTCTCAGCTTTCCTTTTGCTGGTTGCCAACTGGCCTAGTATCTGAAGCTGCAGTACCTTAGATCACTGTACCTCTTCTACATTATTCATCACACTAAGAAACTCAGTACTGAAGTATTTGTGGGCAACTTATGGATCCTCTATATAAGCATCCTGTATAGCTCAGAAATGAGGTAATGAGCAATGCTACAAATAAGAGTGTGACTGCTTTTAACAAAAATAGCACTAAATTGTAAGTATGTACACAGAGCACTTGACATTAATCAATGAACAGATTTATTTATTAAGACAAAATTGCTTGGAATTAATGAATTCAGCAACTGATAGTTTTTCATTATGATTCGTGTGTTTTATGACATTTAAGCCATGTCTGATACTTTGAGAACTGTCACTTTCTATGAATTACATTCAAAATGCCTTTTTTTTTTTTTCTTAAGAACTTAGTGGTATTTTTGGTAGGGTTTTTGGTACCAAAATATTTGGTACGATACAAGATACTCTCCAGATTTCTGCTATTGGTAACTCTATGATTAATTCTGTTTTAAGAGTATATCATACAACAAATATAGACGAATACCCGAAACTGTTCTTAGTTTTAAGTGAGAAGGGTGAGGACTCAGGTCTAGTCTTTTCCTGTGTCAGCAGCTACTGCACCGGAAATGTTACCAAAAAGAAATATCCATCTTGCCAATTGTTGCTGCCTGTCTTGAAAAGAATGTTCTTGTTTTCTGCAGGCCAGTATTTCATGCTCTGTTCTCAATATCTAACTGCAAAAATGAGTGCATTCTTCCGAAGCTCTTCATTCTTCTTTCCAGACATTTGGGATATGCCACTCCATAATACATACAGCACAGGGAGCTTTCAGCAATTATTTTTGTTACTCTAAACTTCCATGGAGAAATAAATTGGAAAAGTAATCAATAAAGGAACCACTGATAGAATCTTTATTAGAGAAAGAATAAGATTTTTTTTATAATACTGTGTGGGTTTTTAATTGTTTATCAATACAGGTAAGAAATCAAGAAAATGTGTCTACAATAACAGTTAAATTTCCTTGCTTTTTCCTAATAGGTCCATGTATATATTTGGGGGTTTTTCAAGTGTTCTATTGAATGACATCCTCGTGTACAAGCCTCCCAACTGTGAAGCATTCAGAGATGAAGAGCTGTGCAAAAATGCCCGTCCAGGGATAAGGTGTCTGTGGAACAAGAAACATTGTGAATCTTGGGAATCTGGACATGCTAATAACATCCTTAGAGCAAAATGTCCCAAGAAAACAGGTAAGTGAATTCATGAACAGGTCTGTTCATGTCATGTTTGCAATGTAGGAGATGAGGGCGGGCAAGCCCCCAAATGACCCCCAAAGAAGTAACCAGGAACGAGTGACTGTAATGTTAAGACTGTTCCTCTCTGAGAATATCCAGTGCAAGAGATTTATAGACTTTTTTAAAAAAAACCATTCAGTTGTGGAATCCTTTTGTATTTTACATGCAGGGAAGTAGATGCAAAAGAGCACAAGTTTAGGTGCTAAGGGAGAACAGAACAGCAGTCAGAGCACAAATGGGCACTGCAAGTGATACCTGGTGTTATGGGCATATGGCACTCTCATACCTGTATGTGCCAATGAGAGAGGAAAGCATCACTGCCTCAGGTAGATTAGCTATGAAACAGGAGCATTTGTACAGAAGAATATAGTACAGGCACAGCTGGGAAAAAACCTCAGGCAAACAAGCCCTTTGCTGTGTGTCAAATGGGTTCAAGTTTGTCACATGAATTTCTCTGTGGCATTGTGACGGCTGTATTGTTTGAAACAGCAATTTACTGTTATGAATAACTGTTCCAACCTATTCCTAAGCACTTTGGCTTGTCACAGATAAATTGCTTGTGAAAGTGTTGTTCTTATATGTCACACGAACAGAATATTTATCCCTGCTACACGCACCTACTGTTTTTTCTGTGCATCTTTCCTTTCAGCACAGTGTAAAATTGCTTTCCAAACTTTGGCTGTGTGCTGTGTGTACAAACTGCCATACAATTAAACTGCCAGTCTATGTTTAATGTTTTTTGAAAAGTTACTAGCACTGCTATTAATCAACACTTCAAGGCATTTTATTTTTCTGAGAGCTTTTACTTGTTTCTGGACTGGCCATTAAGTTGCAAACTCAGAAAAAAAGGTACATGATATAACAAAAACATTATCCAGGTACAGTTTTCTGGAAAATGGCTTTTGTACAGTTTCAGAACTTTTAGAGATCTACGGTCTAGAAAGTTTCATCTATATATAAAAAGAAAAAATCTTGTGGCATTAAATTCAGAAGTAATACAGATGAAAGTGGATCTTATAAAAAGCTGATCATAGCAACAGGTGTTTATAAAAGCCAAACAAAACAAAGCACAGACAGGCTGAAGGAAAATAAAAAAGTTAGAGCAGTTTCTAAAGTACAGATGCTGCAGTAGAAATAAAGTACAACTCAACTTGGAAGAGATGAGGTCTGTAGTATTCCAGTTCTGAAGAAGTTGTGCGAATAGCTCTGTTTCACTGCTGTCAAATTCTTCCAGTTTCAGGTGGTAATTTTTTGCCAAAAGCCAATTTTTCTTACATTTTTTTGCATTACTTGGCTCAGTTTTTACCTGGTTGAGAGTATCATCTGAGAAACTGCTGATGGTCAATATTAAAGGATAAGCAGAAATTTTAGTGGTTTTCAAAAGATCGATTCTTGGATGACAAGACTTCCCTGGCAAGAGAATCTTTTAAGCTTGCATGAACCTGAAACTAAAGGAGCCAAACCAAACAGGAATTAAACACAGTAATCAGTGTAGGAGATGGTACAAATTCTCCTATTTTGCATCATGATGATTTTTAAAACTTTTGTCTCCTTTAAGTAGAAGTAATAATTTGTATCCTAAATGATTTTACATAACCTAAATTGTCCTGTTATTAAGAATATAACATTAACTCTTTCTCAAATACTTTTTGTAGATAAAGGACAGAACTGTAATTTACCAATCATTATTAAGTTTATAAATTCATTTAAAAAGATTTAAAATGTCCATGTATTGCTCATACCTGTCTTAGATGTTTTTATTTACTACTTTTATCTTGTCTTCTTGGACAGCCATCTAATATTTTTATCAGAATCCTATATCTGAAGAGAATCTTTCTACTGTGTTAAAGGAGTGAAGAAAAAATAGTTGAAAAAACTTTTTCATACTCTTAATTTTTGCACTGTGCTAAGAGAACTTGTATGCTGTAAATCAGTGAATATTCCTTTAGTTGATACGAGAATTATGAACCTTCAAATATAGTTGTTACTAAAGGAATTTTTAAAGGAGTAAATCCTATTAACTGAACAGAATTAATTTCCTACAGTAACTTAAACCCTTCTGAATGGCTAGAGTTCAAATGAAGGATGAAAAAGCACAGAAAAAGCTCTAAGGAAGTGTTTAAAATGTGGTGTTGTTCTCCTTCTGTGGGACGTTTCTGTCTGATTTGTGTGGCAGCTGCTGCGGACGACAGATGTTACCGGTACGCGGATTGCGCGAGCTGCACCGCCAACACCAACGGCTGCCAGTGGTGCGATGACAAGAAGTGCATTTCAGCAAACAGTAACTGTAGCATGGTGAGTCCTTGCAAATCTGAGTGTGTTACCAGTACTGTTCCTCTTCTGGGTTTAGTAGACTAGTAGTTGCTTGTTTTCAACACAAACAAACTTGTTTGCCAGGCTTTTGAAGTAAAAATGTTGCAGAAGGCAGAGTTGGACTGCAGCAAAAAAATCTATTTCGGGGTAAAAAAAGTATTCTTTAGAGTTGTGTTGCCTACTGTATATTTCTTAAGACAAATGCTATTATCCCCTAATTAATGACATTTGAAAAGTCAAAGAGTCATTATTAACTTGGGTTTTGTGCATATGTGGTGTACAGTAAACAGGCAGAAACCATGGAATCCCATCAAGGGCATTTCAGTTCAGTTTTTTCCCTTTTAACCAGGACCAGGCCAGTCTCATTAGTCATGGTCTTCGGATCATTGATCATCATTGAAATGGTTTTCTTTGTCATGGAGTCACTTGTCATCTCATTAAAGGAACATGAGCTTCTGTAACCATGAGGTCCACTGGCTTGTGATGATTTGGTTCTGATCTTTTTAAGTACAAGCAATCAGATCACATAGATTCATGCAAGTTTATGGTTTTCTCTTTTTAATGTTGCCTAGTGCCGTGTTTTATACTTTATGTTGTTGTTCACCAGCTGCTGCATCTCTTGCTTGTTCATTTGATTTTTGACAAGCTTATAATAATATTTTAGCTTTATAAATTTTGCCTCATACTTTTCAGCTATCCACAGACACCTGGCTGTATTCTTTACACACTTCCATTTGTGAAAATATCTTGCCCTCTGGCTTGAACCTGATGCAAATCAATCTTGTTCTCCAGACAGACAAATTAAGGTGTGAGTTGGATTGACTGTGACTCCAATCTTGCCCATTCAGAGTGAGCACAGCCAGCTCTAATCACTGGCATTTGTAGCTAGTCACTACTAATAAAAGCAGCGCAGACACAAATTCATCAGTAGCCATGTTATGAGTCTGTCAGAGGGATTTCACATTCCAGGCACTAATGGTTAGTTTCCTTTGTGATCTTCAAGGGCCCTTCTTTCTCTGACACATTGTTCTTTATTAGGTGCTAATTTTCTAACTGTGGTTTTCAACTCTTGAACAAGGAATAGTTGCTAAGGAGCAGACCATCTTCATTCCTAATAAATGATCCCTAATAAATGTGGAGCACTGGGTATTTTAGCACAAGCTTCTCGGTTCAGTGTCCTTCTTTGACAACCTTTCATGACTCAGATTGTCAGCTTAATTAGCAAACGATGCACCAGTCTTCTCTGTATCATTTCCTGTCTTTTATTCAGGGTTTGAAGTGGATAGCAAAGGCTGTTAGTGTAGTTACTGAAGAATAGGATAGTGAAAATTCATCAAAATGAATTCTGGAAAGAGGTGCTGTCATAAATGGAAGGTGGCTATTGCAAAATTAGTCTATTGGCCGTGAGATGATGGAGGCAGAATTTTGCAGCTTCGATATAAACCCAACAAAATAGCATCAAGAGAATGGCACCATGTGGAAAACCAGAATGTATCAGACTGATTATCCATTTTCATAGACTGCTACTTCTGGACTAGCCCCACAAACGAAAATGTTGTGACAGCACTGTGATGGTAATGTGGGATAACAAGCTGTAGACTTAGGAACATCACAAGGAGCCTTTGCAGCTGTACAAAGGCCTTGATTTATGACTTAGATCATAGAACTCCAGATGAGACAGACAATAATGCTTTAGGATCTGCTGCTCTCTGCTCATGGAAACTGGCCAGTTTCCTAAAGATATGCTGTCAACCAGTTTGGCATTGTCCTTATGGTCACAGATATCTGCAAAGCAGTGGCTACTCTGCTGATTGGAAGGACTGTAAAATATGAACATTTCCCTGAAATAACTCTAGTTGGACAGACGGACTTCATGAGTAGTGCTAATGCATTGATGATGCTCATACCCCTGCCTGTGCTCACCCTCTGATGTGAGCCAGCACATTAACAGGACACTGCATTCCACTACAGTGCAGACTCATGCATCATCAAGGTATAGATCATGTGGATCATATGTATCATACTCATAGCTGATGTCATTGCCAGCAGAGGCTTGCAGTGCCTGCTTGATCTGGATCTGTTTAATATGTTTATGAAACTGTAATCACTCTGTCTGCACACAAAATGCCTTGTCTTGCATCTTGTGAAAATCATACTCTGTTGCTTCTGATCACATTGTGCAGAAAATTGGCTATATTTATATTTTGCAATGGAAACAAGTCTTTACCAAAAAAGAAAAAAAGAAAAAAAGAAAGAAAAAAAGAAAAGGTTTTGTGGGAGAGATTAATTTCATTTTAGATTGCTGCAACTTTACTAGATGTCATTTTTCATGAAGTAGTACCATGGAAGAGTAAGCTCCTCCATGAAAGCAAAATCTTTTTGTACTTTACCAAATAAAATGGTAAATTGCTGGAGAGGGCTGACTGATTGCAACAAAATGCAGTTTTCTTTACTGAGGAAGACCAGAGAGAGATTGAATTTTAGAGTAAAAAAATTTACTTTGTCAATTTTATTCCGTTTCTGAAGAGAAAAAAAGAGTTGAT
The DNA here is from genome assembly GCA_008033365.1 of Pseudorectes ferrugineus. Classification (NCBI taxonomy): domain Eukaryota; kingdom Metazoa; phylum Chordata; class Aves; order Passeriformes; genus Pseudorectes; species Pseudorectes ferrugineus. The sequence goes on along the minus strand of QWTY01003605.1, from coordinate 44,582 downwards.
AAAGTGGCCTCAAAGAGAGCCTTAGAGCCTTGAGGCACAGCTGAATTGTTATATTTCTGCCTCCACCCAGTATTGCATTTTTGAAAATGCCATTGCCTTCAGAAGCTCCAAGAGGAGCACGTTCCTACAACAGGGACGTGTTTCCTCTCTGACTGAGACCAGCCACACCCTGACTGCCAGGAGCAGTCTCTGAATTTCGTGTGTTGCTCTCCACATGTGCAAAATGATAAAGCCCCAGTTCATGGCACAGCGCAGATTGGTGTGTGATTTAAAAGTGTTCTTTACCTGAGTGTGGCAACATAAAGCAAACTTTGTCAAACCCATGAAGGCGATGATAAAGAGCATTTTGCTAAGGATATGGGATACTAGAGGATGCTTCAAAGAGACCTGTAGTCCTACATTGTTAAATATTTTTACACAGTGCCTTAAAGACAAGAATCCTCGTCTTTTTGTAATGTTTGCATCGCTTCCAGAAAGCTCCTTCTTTAATGATGGGAGTCCTTGGATGATACACTGATACCAACAACAGTAATCATGGCAATCTGCCTACATTTGGGGCATTCAAAGAATAGTCAAGAGGAAGTGTAGAAAGTAGTAGAAGGTAATATGAATAGAATCAAATTTATCTTGGAGGAAAAAAGGAAGATTTATGACTAAGAAGTACCCAGTAGCAAGTTTGGGGAGTAGCTTCAGGGAAATAGTAGCAAATTTATAAATTAATAATTTCTATTTACGCTAGGCAAACTAGACAAGGTTATACTGCTAACCTGAAAAATCCAGGAGGAGGAGAGAGGTACCTAATTTAATAGCAATTTCTGAAATTCTTAGATAAACTACTATAGTATTTTCATTCTCCAGTAAATACTCAGAAAATCACTGCAGTTCATAAGTCTGTCTATATACCACCATACCAGGATCAGTACTTCAAAAAATCTAAGTAAATCAGACATGAGGGAGGCTTTATACATAACATGATTTACTCATACTTTGGTGTGTAAACATTATAAATATCCTACAGCAATATAGAACTTCTGTAACAGATGGACTGTCATCTTTCTGAATTTCATTGGGTTTTGTAGTTTAAGTTATAACCTTAATATTGTGTTAATATGAATTACCTATTGGATTCACATCTACATTGAACTAATGAGATTTTCAGGCAAGCAGTGTTTAAATTGGATTTAAGGGAAATAAATGCTGGGAATAAGGGAATACAACAAAGAACATTATTATAGAACAGTCACTGGTACTTTGAATTTTATTTTAAACATTAAATAACCAGCACACAACAAGCTTCATGATTAGAAAGTAATAGAACAAATATCTTGGCTTAGGTGGAAAATTGTAATCTGCATGTAATACTACTGAAGAGTATATAATTTAAAAAAGAAATCTGAATGCTTAAGGGTATGTCAAAATGAAGTGTTAAAAGTGAGTATTAGTTGAGCTATTGTAAATGAGCAGATGGTGGTTACGTGTGCTCTAAAATTCACTTTAAAGCATCTCTCAGGCAGTTTTGGGAATATGCTTCATGACTGAGTGAAACTAAATGTGGGTTTGTACCAAAGATTTTTTTTTTTGGCTTTACTGTTTGTATGCATTTTCGGCCTGGATAGACAGTCTGTTACTTGCTGGCATTGCCTTTGGCTCTGTTTCACATTGTGCTGTAGATGCCTTCACCTAGACCTGCTTCTCTGGTCCTTTTTGCTTCACAGTAGCCTTTCCTCTAGAACAGAAAAATGTCAGGACCTCTTATAATAAACTTACTGGTAGGCATCTGATCCAATAACGGCAAAAAATTAAAATAAAGTAAAATCCTTCAACAGCAGTGTTCTTCAGCAGGAATGAAGCTGGTTCTGTGTGAGATTGAGAATTCACTTTAACAAATGCATTCTTTCAGGACTTTAAAAAAATAAGAAATAAAAGGAGACAGCTTGTCTCCCCGCTGCCCTATCAGTGTCCATGTTCCAGTACCAACCACTGTGTAACTTATTGTCATGCAGTCCCTTTATAAATTGTTTAATCATACTCCAAGAGACTATTAGAAAGGATAGCAAACAACATTGTCAATAAATCATGCATTTGCTATCCAACTGCAATGCATTTTTGCTGCCATGTATTAATTTAGTCTTTTGTTGTTCAAGAGACACAAGACTTGTTAGGGTTTGACAAGAGGGACTCCCAGAGGTCCCTTCCAATCTCAGCCGTTCTGTGAGTATAAAGGTGTCTTGCATTAGGACTTACTTTTAATTATTACCTTGAAATTAAGTTGGTAGAGAGAGCCTTATAGGTGAGCTGATGAATTGGCTGAGGATTTAGGGCGGTTCATTAAATAAGATATCAATACAATGTCTTAATTAAAAGTACTATGCGGAGGGAAGAAAGATTTGTATTCAAAATGTCTAACTTGGAAGACCTCAGTGTTCAGGAAAAAAACCAAACACTGACCAAACCCAATAAAAGTCCCCAGGTAATAATTCTTTCAGTGTTTACTGCTTTTCTTGTATCCTAAGGTACCAAAGGAATAAAGTTATCCCTGGCTTTATGTCATGTGTAGAGCATATTCTTGCACCTTCAGTCAGTTATATGTAATTATTTTGCACCTTGTGCCATTTTTTATGTTCTTTTTGACTATTTTGCTTGCTTTAACCTGCATAGGATGAAATAATTCAGTGCGAGTATAACCCTTAGCTATCTAAGAAATAGATATTTAGTTTAGTTGTTTAAGCTCTTCCTGCTCTCTGTACAGGGAATTGGCCTCTTCAGTTTGACACTTGTAGTTGTGTAGAACAAGTGGAGTGATTTGTGCTCTAGAGATGCTGTCTACATCTGGTAAAATATTATAGATAAAGACCTTAAATTCAGCCTGGCTTTTAGGTGGCCACGACTTTCTGGGAGGGATCCACCTGCTCTGTATTTCAGTTTTGACTTCTGTTTTTTTAATAGACATATGCTTGAGATGCTGCTTTGTCTGTTTAATTTTTGCAGTCGGTTAAAAACTACACGAAATGTCACGTGAGGAACGAGCAGATCTGCAATAAACTGACGAGCTGCAAGAGCTGCTCCCTGCACCTGAACTGCCAGTGGGACCAGCGGCAGCAGGAGTGCCAGGCACTACCTGGTAAGGGGACACTGCTGCTCACACTTGGTTCCAGAACTGAATAAATCTCTGTTCTTGCCAGGGAACGTTTGTCCAGTGAGCAGACATGGATTTGTTTTATCCGTGCTCGCTCATCTTGCCTGTCCTTGCCTGTGCAGGTGAAGCCAGATGTGATTACACTGCTGGTTGGGGTATCAGTGCTACCTTTAATGGTGTTAGGGGAGATGGTAACATCAGTGAAGGCATAATGATGTGTACCTCTGCACACACCAGTGACGAGCTCTGGCCTGTGGGACCCCTGAGTGCAGAGCTGGATGGCCATACTGGGGGTTTTACTGTTACACATGCACTGACACTGTTACTTTTGCTAGCTGGGGTTTTACCTTATAATTCAATTATACTTCAATTTTCCTGTGCAGATAGGGCCCAAGACCTAGTTTCTTGATTGTCTAATGTTGGTACTGCTATGAAAGCGGTGAATATTAAAATGCTAATATGAAATATTCTCAGAAGGTGACTGTTAACATTCTGGAATAGTATTTATTCTGTAATTTATATTCATAGCTACATATATGCAGTTAGATGTCAGAACCTTTTCCACTTGATCTTTATGTCCAGATGAAGTTAATGAACACATTTTTTTCACAGAGATGATTCAGTAAATAACTTGAATCAATTTATTCTGTGCAGTTCAAAACTCTGTGTAATCTTTGTAAAGATTAACTATAACAGTTGCTCTTACTTACCTGTTAATAGTTACCTGAGTAGTGCTGTAAAATGTTGAAGAGGAAATATTTTCTGTGATGTTATCTGAATTTTTTATCATTTGGATTGCATTAGTATTTAGGCAAATATAAATGCAAAGATATGATAAAACAAGTATAGTGTAAAGTTCTGCTTTCTTAATTCTAGGACAGTTGTTTTCAGAGTTTCGAATTTACATAACATTTAAGTAAAAGTAGTTGTTAAAACTATTATTTATGTACCTAATCTAATCTTTATATTTAGTTGTGCTCAATTTTGAATACAGGGAAGAAATAGTGACATAAAAATATTGTGCTGAAACTTAGCATATATCTTATAATTATTTTTAAAGTTCTTAGAAGTTTCTTTCCATAAAAATACACTATTCTGTGAGGTGATACTTGGTATTTCAGAATTTATGTGATGTGAAAAGGGAAATTGAGTGTAGGATGTATTTTGATTTACGATCTCAGGAAGATAAAATTCAGACTCCCTTGGGTTTTTTAAAAGTTTTTTTCAAATCAGTTTTAATCGTATGCTTTTTGCACCAGCTCATCTGTGTGGAGAAAGATGGAATCACATTGGAGATGCCTGCCTCCACATAAATTCCAGTCGGGAAAGCTATGACAATGCCAAACTGTATTGCTACAATTTGAGTGGAAATCTTGCCTCATTAACAACCTCAAAAGAAGTGGAATTTGTTCTGGATGAAATACAGAAATATACACTTCAGGTAACTTGAGTAACTGTAATTGATGCTTATGTGAAACAAATTTGCTTTGAGAAATCTGTTTTAGGGTTTTGTCCAAAGAGAGGAAAGTTTATGCCTTCAAAGAAATGTAATATGGTGCTAAAGGCTGGTATGTGATGTGTAAGATATTAAGAAAATATTTAAAACTAATGCCACAGCAGTTCCCAAGGTTTCTCCTTACCAGATTTAAATGCTAGAAGTTACTATTTACTTGACAGAGAGTATTTGCTCAAGAGAATGGCTGGAACACTGATTTTGTGTCCTGGTTTTGGCTGTGATAGTTAATTCTGAAATTCAACACAGGCAAAGGCAGGGTCCCACTATGTGGATGAGTAACCCCATGCACCAGTACAGATGTAACTTCCCCAAGAAAGCCAGTTTCCTCTGTAACTGGTTTGTGGGATCAAAGGGTCGCAGAGAAGCTGCACTAATATGTAAAACATGTAGCAATTCCCTGCACAGCAGCACTGGAATTAGCTGGAGCTAATTAGCTTTCTCTAATAATGGTGGGGGGAGAGAGAGAGCTGAAAACTCTTCCATGCCTCTGGCAAATGCAGCAAGCTACCACCAGAATATTCCTTAGAAAAGTGATCCATATTACTTTTGTTAACTGGGACAAGAGAAGGGAATATAAATTACCTGTCCCTGGGTGGTCAGGTTCAATTTTTTAGCAGTTAAATATTCAAATGCTTATTGCTGTATTTAAACATCACTGGTTATAGTATATGAAATGTAAGAATGCTCAGAAATATGAAACCCAGCAATGTACACTCAGATGGGATGTCCTAGCAGATTATGATTCCATTACAAGCAAATCAGTTGTTCTTAGCAAGGGACATTTTTGGAAGTGTGTATTTAGTTTTGTAGAACATGCAGCACTTTGTCTGTATAAAATCCTCAAATTTTTGAGTAGTTTAGGATTTTACTGTTCCAGGAAAATGAAAGATAATTGTGGATAATAATTAAAACATATCAAACTAGCACGTGATTTAAGAAGTTGTAATGCTGCAGATGAATTGAGATCATTCAAAGAAAAGAGCAGTTAAGGATTGCCTTTATGTTATACTGAATCTGAGAGCAAGAGGTTAGCAACATATATTGTGGACAAAAATATTCTGTTCTCCTTTTTAGCATTCAGTTTCAAAATGCAGATGCAAACATAGGTTATGTACTTGAGGTTTCTGTGTTTTTTCCCAAGTAAATATAAGATCTGGACAGAGAAAATAGTTTTTACTAGAAAGACACTTTTTTTTTTCTATTTTTTTGCTAATAAAGGAGAGAGAGAAATCATTCTATGTCAGAAGTTCTTCCCTGATATTTATTGATATTGTATTTACTGCAGCCTTGAAACACATTCTGTCTGTCCACTCTTTGATATGAGTTAATGTTGAAAATGTAATTGAAACAAAAACAACAACAAAATCATGTTGTCAGCATGATTGCTATGGTTATTTATTTTGCCACCTTTTTTTCCTTTTGGCTTTCCTTTCCCCTAATTCCTGTTAAAACACTGCACAGGATGCCTTCAAATCTAATAATGTGTGATAGACTATTGATATGACTGATTTTTCCTGACTGGCTTGAGGTGTAGATGAGAAATAGCTTTTTTTAGTGTTTGGAAGCAAGAGTTTTTCTTACATTTCAGAGCTTAGAACTTCTGCAAGGTGACATCCTGCTGAGCATCTCTTTATTTAAATGAAGTACATCCTGAGCCAATGTGGTGATGTAAATTTAGATACCTCAAATACAGTTAAAGCAATTGCAGACAAATGTATACACTTTAAAATTTTTTTTATCTTGGATTAAACAATCATTTAGCTATCAGAACCTCTACTGAAATTCTGCCATGAATTATCCTGGTGTTTTCAGTGGCATTAAAAAAAAAAAAAAAAAAAGATTTTTTTCATTCATATCGCTCTGTCCAGCTACATTTATTCAGTGTGAGACATCCTAAATGTATTATCAGGTGTGACAGAGGCTCTCTGAAACTTCTTGATCTTCTTTTGCCTGCCTTTCACTCTCAGACTGCAATCATAATGATTTAAAGAGCGAGATTTCATTTTAGATGGCTTGTTTCTGTAGCAGGTGATGGCGTGGAGTTCACAAATGGAGTCAGAGCTGCTGTAAGGTGAACACCATGGCTTTAATCTCTATTATCTGCAGCAGAGTTTGACTTGGGTGGTTAATGTTGAAGGCTTCAAAATCTTTAGCCTGGGGAAAAAAAAGGGTTGCCGTTTCACCTGAAAACAAAAAACTTTTCAGGATTAATGAATGTGTCAGAGCAACATTTGGAAATAAGAATGTGATTCTGACTTTATCTCCTTGTTATTTGGTATTCTTATGCTGAGAAAAGAAAAGCAACTTCAGTAGCTGTTGTGTATTTTACAAACTGTTAAAGTAGCGTCAGTAAATATTATAGCCTGGAAGAGCATTCTTTATTGTTCATGGACACATCATGTGACTTTGGAGATTGTTTCCTAATACACAAAGTCCTTCTTCTGGGACAAATTTAGGACAATTTCTTTATCATGTTTGGAATAACACATTGATGCTTTGGAAAGATTCAGAGGGAGGGGGCTGCCATTGTCTCCATACTCTATCCAGACCTCATTGTGTATAAATAATTTCTCCTAATTCCAATACTAAACTGGAAATCAATAGGTTGCCTCCTTTTAAAGGATAAGGAGAAGGTTCATTTGGTACTAAAGAAAGGGACAAAACATCTGTGTGGTATGAACTCAAAACACTTAAATTTGCAGATGTGTTTTAAAATTATCCCCAGTAGTTTAAAGTCTAGCTTCTATTGTTCATTAAAAATAAACTAAATTCTGTCAGAGAATGCCAAAGTAAACACAATGGATAGGCTGCAGATTCCAACACTAAAGAAAAATGACACTTAATATTTTTTTCTTACATGCTTTTATTGACCTAGTAAGCAAAATATTATGAAAGGGAAGATTTGAATTTCTCTGCAAAGTAGATTAAACAGCAATATGAGGTTAATTAACTGCTCCTGCTAATATTCAAATGTTGTATATTCATTTAAAAGTGCAATTAGCTCTCTTGGGAGTTTGCTTGCAACTGTGGGATTTAACTAAAAATAATAATTTTCTTGTTAGCATGCAATAAATTCTGAGAAGATTTAGTTTTGGTGTAGTAAGCACAAACAGAGAAGAGAACAGTTTCATACAATGCCTTTCATTGTACAAACTGTTTGCAACTTTTCCTTTGACTCACTGCTCGCAAGGCTAAGCATCTTTTTATAAATTACACTTGAGTGTAGGTTGCAGTTAATTAGTGAGCTTTGCATAGCAGTGTTATTCCTTGTTAGCTCAAAGTATTCTCTGAGGGCTCTAGGTTTCTGTGGTTTTATAATGTGTGTGATTGTGGTGAAGTTGACATCCGCTCTTGGTTTCTGAATTACTCCCTTTACTACAGTTTCTACCAGTCCCACTTTCCTATTGTGGTTTTGGAAGTCTAATAACTTATTTTATCACTTTTCCTCCATTTTACAGTTGTTGCATTGACTGTCCATTAGCTCACCTCTAGTTTAGCTGTCTTTGTACATTCAGGATGAGGGGAGATCAACTCACTTTGGATGCCTGAGAATGCAAATTTCCCCTCAACACTGTCCCCTATAAAGAAGAAATTCCAAGAAGAAATCAAAGTGCCACTGGAATACTAGCTATAGTCTTTGTAGATGGAAATTGGGGAAGTTCTAGTTTTTTCAGTTTGCCACATAGTACATTTTTTTTAAACCAATGGGACTACAGAAAAATTTAAAAAGAGTAGGAGAATTAGGTGTTCTCATGACCTAATGCATGACTCCTACTACTAATTGCATGTAGATTTCATCATATGTGTCTAATAGATACAGAGACACTTAAAACTCATGGATTTTGCTTCTACTCTTTAAGAGGTGTCATTCACTGGGTAAATATTCACAAAATATGAAACGTGCTGGTATCTGGCATAGTCAGAATTGATGCATATTTAAGGAATGGAAAACCAAGCAGTGTGTCTGCATAGAATGCATTGTTCCTCTTCACAGAGCTGGTATTTTCAGGAAGCAGGTTTTTTGTTCAAAATGGTGCAGAAAAGAGGCAAATTAACTGCAAGCCTTTCTCCAAACTGTGAATGTTGTGGAAATATGGGCACTGAGAGGCCATAGTATTTTCAAAGTTTAATTGTATGTTTCATCCTAGAGCAACAAATCAAGGAGTTTAAACAATTCTTGACAAGTTTGTTGAATTTTGTTTATAAATTATTGTGATGCACACAATAGAAAATGAGACATTAGTGTATTATAGACTTTCAGGACGATTTCAGATCCAAAATAAAAGGGATTTAAATAAAGGAGGAGATAAATTTTTGAAAGAGATATATACTTCCTCAGTAATTTGCATAATTAAGAAACAGGGGAGATTTTTGAGCCTCAGTGGTAATTGGCTATTCAGTAAAGGTAGTCTTGCTCACTTCACTCATCTGCAAATTATTCAGCCCTCATTAGTTTAGTGCTGATGCAGCAGTAGTACCTGAAAAAATGTGTCATGAGTAGAAATGATCCCTTTCACTTTAGATCTCAAAGCAACTTAATCTGCTTTAAATTCTCTGAGTAAACAGTGGATTTAACATGCACTATCAGCTCTCCAGTTAAGGTTACACAATTTTCCTTTCTAACATAGTTCCATAATTGCTATTTTATAACAAATTAAAATTGTGTGATTTAGAATAAGAGAAGAGAATATTTTGAAGTTATTACTGATCAGTGTTTAACAGATTCCTGTTATGGCTAAAAGTTGGCCTTAAGTTCAGTTTAACAGGACTGTAGATGAGATTACTGAATGATGTTCTGTTGGTATACATTGTATGACTGCAGTTTCGTTCCTCTGTCAGATGAAAATAAAGCCATGCCCAGCAATTTTTCTCAGAATTTAATAATTCTGAAATATTTTCTAACTTAAATGTTGATCTCTCATTTAAAAAGGTTTTTTGGCAACTTGTTTTCAATGTTATAAAAGACGGTTCTATAAAAACAGATAAACCGTGACTAGCTGTTTCTATATCAAGCACAAATATAAAGCTTCTAAGATGGGCTGTGGATTCTAAAAAATAGCCTAGAAAGATATGGATGGGAGGACAAACATATTCTGGAGATGATTCCAAATTTTAAATAGTGCAGTGGGATAAAGCTATACAATATTTCTCAAGATACATTTGATTATGTTCTCCATTGCAACGTTGGTAAGGCCCATTACAGGTTTTCCCAAGATGGAGTTGATCACCCGCTGTGTATTGCATTGCTTTGTTTTCTTAGTTTTGTTTTTTCAACAGATAATTTGCCTAGAATGCTCTTGTGTGAGCTTGTTGTGTTGTTATGGATGTTGTTTTAAAATGAATTGTATATAATGCATCAAGGGAGTTTTTATAGATATGCATAGATGGATAGAAAAAAGAACAAGTCTTCAGAACTCTCTGAGGAGTAACGTTCTTGCCACTTACATGCTGAGTAAAGATCACCTGAACTTCCAATAAAGGAGTTGATTTGCACTGTATTTTTCACTCATCTGGTTTGGTAACAAAGATTTTTCGAGAGGCCTGGGAGCTGGAATCTTGCATCAGCAAGTTCTGGTGCCAGAGAACTGGCAGCCTCATTTCCTTCCTGTCTGATCCTCTTCAGAAGCACCTTTGGAAAGATATTCAAAGTAAAGGAATCAGTTTTCTACATTCATTTTGCATTAAATGAAACAATCATAGAGTTCAAGTGAAGGATATTCAACTCTCATTTTTTCTTAAGCCTGAAGAAGAAACTGGATTGGCATTTTCAATTGGTGCATTTGAAGTCCCTCAGTTGCTTCAAGTATTTTGAGATTCCCAGCTATTCTGACTGAACCTTTCATCGTTTTGAGAGATAATTTATACTAGATTTATGCTTTTTTTTTTTTTTTTAAGAAATTAGTTTGGTAGCCACAGAGCCTTGGTGGCTGCAGGTGTCTCATGTGAAACTTCCTGAATGCGCTCGTCATGATTTGATTTTTCCTGTAGGCTTCCGTGCAGTGCAGCAGCAATCATTTTTGGTGATAAACTTCGATGATATCCACACACAATCTCTGCTATTGCCAGCAGTCTTCACCTGTGGCCCACCACATGATGGAATTGATGCCACATAATTGAATATGCATGTTAAGCACATCATTGAAGCATCTGGGAGGCCTTACTTGGATAATCTGTGTTTGGCATCCAAACAGCATGCCCACAGAGGCCTGAGTGGGCCTGCAAGGTCACAGCTTTCGATGGTGTGTATTTGATAATGTGCTCATCAGCATTTGGGTCTGTATTTTGATGTCTTATCCTAGCAAAGAGCCAAAGATGGTACATATGGAATTTGAGATGCCTGACATGATGACTGTAAGCTGTCCAGATAGTACAGCTATTAAGAATGATTATGACTGTGATATGTGTTGCTTTTGCTGGAAGTCTTTCATTTCAGAGATGCTGCTTTTATCTCCTGTGGCTGCTTTGGCTTTCATGATTCTCCCTGGGACTTTGTCATCATTAAAGGGGTTCCAAGATAGTCTCCTACTCAAATGGAAGAATTTATTTCCAAATATCACTGCTGCACTGTCAGTTTTCGTTATTGGCTAACATACTTTTTCACCATAGCTAGAGTAGGATCCCTGTTTTTATATACTGATGTTGAGGCCAAATTATTTGGCGGTGCAATTGAAGCAGTCAGTAATATGTTGAAGATTCTCTTGGCTGGAATCCCTCAATCCCAAAGTGGGTGTGTAGGGTTGGTTTATGTGTGTGTTTGTCAGCAATTTATTCTGCCTCAGCCCCTAACATGATTTTATATGTGCTTGGTTTGTGCACTCAGCACGTACAGAGAGCTGTCTAGACATGTGTGTAGGTATCCAAGGTTTTCTGGTGCATGTGGACCTTGTACAAAAACAGGCATCTAGGCAACTAAACAACAAATAAGACAACAGATGTATTATCTACCATTTTCCAGCTGCCCAAGTTCCACTTTTACTGCTCGCATCATGTTCTTTCTGGTATCCAGAACATGTGAGTCCTCACAGACACCTGGAAAGTTGGTCACCTGGGGCAGCAATGCAGTTATGAAGTAAACGCAGAAGTAAGACACAAAGTGGGCAGTGACATATTTGCTGAATGTTCCTGTTGCTGTTCAAGAGTCTCCCAGAACACATCACTGCTCATGGAATGGAACATTTCTTAGACATTTTCTGGTTTATTTAAGTTTGTTCTTGCATCCGTAAGTGTTAATGGTTCAAACGACTTTTGTTTGATCATGATCTCAACTGAGTGTACAGAAGAAGAAGGGAGCATAGGGAGTACATTTTAGGGAGGTCAGGAGTACTGATTATCTACCTACTGATTTTTTAAAAAAGTATTTACTACTGGTATTTTTGAAACAAAATTAATAATCCTTCATATTTCAATTTGCTCTAACAAGGCAGAGGAAAAAAGAAGGAATGCTCTGATTGTGTGTAGAATTAAGAGTGCTGAAAGATTTTCTTTTCAGCCATGGGTTAAACCTGAGTGGCCAAAGAAAATGTGAGATCAAAGGTGAAAGATCACTGATAGAGAATGGCAGTAACTCTTGGTTCACTTGTGGAATACATAGATCTTTAACTGTGGCAGGTTCCCTTTGGGTGCACTATAGTGTTTTACTTACCTTGTAAATTACCTTTACTTGCCTTGTAAATTAAATCGGTTGTGAACCTAATTCACAATCAGATCAGTATCTCTGCTTTGGAGCTGACAATGTGTATTCTCTGCTGGGGCAGGCAGCTGTGTTTGGTATTCTGGCATCCACCTGCCATCACGTACCTGTTACAGCCCCGTTGTCTCTCTGTATCTCTGTTCTGTCTGTTTGAACTGGGCTTAATGAAAACTGCCTGCACAGAGATTACATGAGGAAACGTGTTTGGTTTGGGTGTCTTGAGATTTCTACACTGATGGTGGCAAGTAATGCATGTAGATTTATCCTGGAACAAGCAAAGGCCTTTTTTCCTTAAAACCTGCTTTTGCGCTTGGTAAGTGTATGAAGATGAAATGATAAAAATCAGTAGAATTAGTGATGTAGTTTTAATGATACATCCTAAATATGTTTTAAAAATTAATGCTTTTAGTTTTTTCTAGACTATGTTTTATAACTTACAAATCAATAATGAAAGTATATTCTATGTGTATTTAACAGCATTGGAAATGTAAATGTGCCACTTTTATCTCTGTCTCTGAATTGCCTGAAGTTGATCCGTATCAGCACTATAGACTTTAGAGGATGAAATATTTATCCTATTTTTTTTCCTGAACTTTGATTTCTCTGAATTGCTGTTAACTTATGTGTATTTCATTATCCACATTGGCCTAGTAATTAGTAATTGTACAGTAGCCACTGGGAAAAACCTAAACAATTCCATTATGACCATTTGACCTGTATCAAATAATAGAAACCAGAATTGTCTTTGAACAGAACACTGTTTTTTAGTAAAGGCATGTAGAGAGAGGAGTTTTTGTTGGGGTTTTTGGGGATGTTCAGCAAGATAGAACAATTAGGATAAAAACTGTGTGGACAATGATTGATGAGATGGTAAAGTGAGATAAGAACGTGGTGAAGTCTGAAAATGTGAAGTTGTTGCTGTTGAGCTATTCTTTGAAATGTTTTAACAAAACAAAAGGCATTTAAAATAATCCTCTCCCACTTGTTTCATTCTCATCCATAGAAAATTTCACCCTGGGTGGGTTTGCGCAAGATCAACATCTCCTACTGGGGCTGGGATGACATGTCCCCTTTCACCAACACCACTCTGCAGTGGCTCCCCGGAGAGCCCAACGACTCCGGCTTCTGTGCCTACCTGGAGAGAGCAGAGGTGGCGGGTCTGAAGGCAAATCCCTGCACTGCCATGGCAGATGGCCTCGTGTGTGAAAAACCCGTTGGTGAGGAGCCTCTTACTCCCAGTAACTGATGCTGTGGTGAATAACAAACTGTTTGGGGTTTCATTTGCCTAAGAGGGATTTTGGGACAATTTGGATTAAATAATTACAAAAATATATATATTTTTTTTAGTTTTTTTTTGAAATAGCTGTAATCTAGAAAAAATAATACTCCTAAAGCAGCAAATATTTATTTGAGAATTAGTTCAATGGCTTATTTTGCATTACACCAGAAATCCTATAGTTTGCCTCTAAATCAGTAATAGTGAATGATAAAAGTAGCTGTAACCACATGTGGAAATATTCAGCAATACTGATGCTTTCTTTCTGAATCTTGTTGAACATTAGTGAATATTTTAAAGATGTAAAAGACTGACAAATCCAAAATTCTAGTTTCTGTCTTTTAGGTTTGTTTGTGTATATAGTTTACTGTAATAAAGAGTCAGTTGACTGTTCAGGTTAACCTACGTTAAAATGGACTCTGTGAGCTATAGGATGAGTCATGCTGAGTTTTGCATATTAAGTTTTGTAAAATATGATTATATTTATATACAGAAACATAAATTTGGATGAAATTATTTATAGCCAATTAAGGAAGCAACCTCTTCAACAGGGATTTTTCTAATGGAACAAATAGTGAAAGAAAAAGGAGATTTGAACTTGTGTTCAAAATTACCAATATTTGTGGTCCTTTTCCAGTCAGTCCCAACCAGAATGCCAGGCCCTGCAAAAAGCCGTGCTCCCTGAGGACAACCTGTTCCAACTGCACGAGCAATGGCATGGAATGTATGTGGTGCAGCAGCACCAAACGATGTGTGGACTCCAACGCCTACATCATCTCCTTCCCATATGGACAGTGTCTGGAGTGGCAAACTGCCACGTGCTCCCGTGAGTATCTTAGTGAATGTTTGTCTTATTAAATACACTGTTATATTCATATTTCACTTGAAAGCGCTGAAGGGATTCAGCACATTCACTAAAGGTAAAAAGATTTTCAAGTGAATGACCTTATATAGCTACTAATGTGAGAAGTCAATGCTGAGTATGTGTTTCCTAGATACAGATAAAGTACTGGCAATTCTTTGATGATTAAACTGTGAAAAGTATTTGTTCCTTTCAGATAAAGAAAAATTACCATGATTATTTGTATGACCAGTGTTAGTGTGACAAACAATGGCCATGAGCTGCAACAGGATACTGTTAAAATCAGATAACCAATATGTAAAACTTAGACTTACACGACATCAAGTTATTAAGAAAAGGAAGTGTGCTGGATTTTTAAAGATTTAAGTGTTCTGATTTATTTATTTCAAATTCAGCCTATACCATTTTCTTAGCATGCAAAGATAAAAAAAAGTTTTAATAATTATAGTAGTAGTCTTGAGAATATTGTAATACAAATGCAAAACAAATGATCTTGGTCTTCCTTAGATTCTTCTCCCTTGCAAATGGGGATTATAAACCCTTGATCCCTGATTATTATCCCATGTTCATCCTCTGTATGGAAGCAGAAGGAATTTTGTTAGGCCATCAGGCAGGCAGGTAGAGGAGGTACAGAAAACTTTTGTCCTGTGTGATCAGACAGGGTCAGGCTGCACTAATGTTCAAGGTTGCTTATTTCATCCTTTGGGGACAAGAGAAAAGGGATTTCTTACTTTGTCAAGGAGCAAAGTTACTCCCCGGATGTCCCCTTTTGAAGCACATTTCATCAGAACTTGGTGCAAAGTCTCTTGAGGAGAATTAGCAATCTCCTCAAAGCAGTTCTCAGTCTGTCAGGCAGAGCTGCTCCTTCCCAAGCTGGGAGTGACCGGAGTCAGCTCCATGCAGTTCCAGCAGTTCCAGGGTTTATTGATGCCATAATTGATGTAGATGCTGGAGTGAGCTGCCTGGTGCCTTAGATTCTTGTCTTAGTTGAGGTTTATTTAGAGCAGCTCCTCAGTCACCGTTATACAGAAGGCTGGTTCTTAGAATTTTACTGTCCTTCAGGATTTGTGAAGTGTACCATTGGACTCTCCTTATTGCTCTACTCTAAGATAGAGATTCTCTGGTTACTTCTGATTTTCTTTCTCTCTCCATAAGGGTCTTTTGTTATCAAAGCCTCTGGAATATTTTATTTCTGCATGTCTTGTGACAGGATTGATGATCGTGACAACAACAAACAACTTGCTTTCAGGATCATAATTAGATCATGATTCCATTTGATAGGTTATGGAAACAAATTTAAAAAACCCTGAAGAACACAAACAGCTGTTATTTGCTTTCACCTAAGCCTCAGGAAAATACTAAGTAAAATAAGTTCTTGATGTGTCTGTGATAGGAACCATTGACATATTCTAATCTCAGGAGAGAAAAAGAGCTCTATGTACCAGGCCACTACATATCTGGGTTAAAGGGAAATAAGGCGTTGGAAAGCTTTTCTTTCAGGCTAAACTGGCCAAGAGCCTGTAATTCCTCTAATTGAGATTTCTTGTTCATTCTTAATAATCATAGAATATAATGAACCAGGACCGTGTTGAGCTGTTCTGGTAAACTTTTCAGCTTAGTTAGTAAATTTCAGGTATTAATCCAGGTTCTAGTGCCCAGGCTCAGTGTAATAGGTAATAGGAACACGTAATCTCTTGTCAATATGTTTGGAATAATAATTCTGTAGTTATATAAAGGTTTATCTCTCATAACCATTCACAGAACTTTTCTTTTCCTCTCCTATATAGGAATCAATTTTGTAACTTATAAAATATTGATAGTGACTTGTGGCAGAACATAAATAGATTGAAAATCTGGAGATAAAATTGACAGAATACCACATGAATGATGCTTATGTTTTTAAACTAGCAGATATTATGTCAGCCTGAACTTCCAGTTCAGTTTTTCTCTTTGTGTAGTGTTTGCACATCACACTGATTCAATTTGTTTGGGGAACATAAGAAATTGTTTTTAATTTGATTGTCATTTTTGTCAGGTCTGTAGAAGTTTATATTAAATAAGCCAAAAGGGATTTGCTATGTAGCAGTTCAACATTATGTAAAGGCAATTTTATATGAAAATGTATTTTCTATTCAACAAATTAGAAAAAACCAAGATTCTGTGTCTGTAAGCAGTTTTTCCAGAGTTTTATAGCATCAGATATTTTGCATTTAAACAAGAAAATGCATGTCCAAATGAAGCATGGTTCAGACATTGCTTTAGTCTAAATGACTTGAAGATTTTCTTAGGTAAATATATTATTATTGCTGCTGATGTAGTCCACTAAGTGGATTCCTCTGTCAAGGGGTAGTGTTTCTACTTAACTTGAGGAATGGACTGTAAATATACCTTTAAAAAAAAATCCTCCTTATTTTTAAAATTTTATTTTTTATTTTGAATGATTAATTTCTGAGTTTTTGGATGTTCTGCTCTGAATGAAAAAAAAATTCAGACAAGCATGCATGATTTAAAATACAAAAAAATAACAACTGAGAACTTCACATTTATTTTCACAACTTGGAATTAAAATGAGGAATGCTGTTTTATTGGTGACATATTGTCATTTTAATACCTACTTGCCAAAAACTTGCATATCCACTCTTCCCTACATCTTCCATCCATGATGACTTTTGATTGAATAGCTGACAGTTGAACAATCTTGGACCACCTCTAGAATTTCAAAGAAAACAAAATTGCTGCTTGAATATCCCCTTCTTCCATCAATGATTGCTTCTCAACTCTCATCAGTTTTTCAGCTGAATGCCACTACAGAGAATAGAAGAGGATTTTCAGTTTTGGTTCTGTCTTATCTTCTGTGAAGGTGGTGCAGCTGATACTCGAGAGATTTATAAATAACAGCATGAGCATAAATAGCAGCCTGAGATTTGTTTGGATTGTTTAGAGTGCATCTCTGAAAGGGCAAGCCAGCCAGTGCAGAATGATGGTCTTTATTTTTCTGCTGATCTTCTAATGTACTCAAAAGCCCAAATTTGTACCATTCAGTTTCAGCTCTGATGGTTTAAAACTGATTGTTCACATTTGACAATTTGCAACAACAGTTGGCCTTTTCCCGCCCCTGCTGTTTTCCATATTTGGGAAACTCGAAATGTTTCCTCCTGTTTGGATTCTTCCAAGTCTGATGAAGAGCTCTTGCTTCAGCTTTCTGTGCTGTTAAAATCCTTTTGAGATTCCCTCAGATTCCTCACTGCCTGTTTTCCTGGTATCTGCAGGTATCTTTCGACTGTGCAGTGTATTTTCTTTTTACAGCTTTCATTACTTTTAAACAATTTTAATAGTTGCTGAAGTCAGAGGAGCTGGCTTTATTCTGCTCTCAGTTAATTTAGTTAGCAATGAAATCATTCTGCTTAGTATTCCTTGTGTGGACCAGAGGAGCCCAGGTAACTGTGAAGATTATTTGGATGCAGTGTCCTGGCTCCAGCTGAGCCAAATTGAGAGGTTACCCTCATGTAGAAGCCATTTGAGTGTCCTTCAGAATAACTCTGGGAATCTTTAAATTACTTTCTTCTTTTTAAAAAGAAACTTAGATAATTCTGGCTTCACAGCAGGAGCTTACCTTCATGCATGCTTTTAAAATTTAATTTTGAAAGCCTATAAAGTTAATGTGAGGAGAGACAGGGACCCATAGTGATCAGTGTTTGAATGAGTCTGATGTTAATTTGGTTCAGTGTTACAACTGTAATTAAAAAAAGTAAGATGTATCAGAAAAAGCGTAAAGAAGCTTGGGAACTTTAATGGTGTTCCTGAAGTTACTAAAATGTTAATTTCTTATTAATAAAAAATGACAGTAACTTCAGAATAGGACTTTTATTTGGTTCTAAACAGATTTAAAATATGAGGAAGACTGTTTAATTATTTTAAGAATAGAGTATAAAAGATCTATAGGGAAATTTGAATTTTAGAATGCAATTTAAAAAACGAAGCCTGATTAGCTGATGAGAACCTTAAGATATAGTTAATTTAAATGGGACTGAATTATGACTTGTAGCTTGAGATGTGTGGTATACTGGCTTGTTTCAAAGGCTGTATATTAGAAGACTAAGTCATATTTGTAGGTGAATACTCAGGTGAGATCGAGGGGTACTTTATGCCCAAAATAATTTTTGGTTTGAATTTGAATGATCCTGTGGTTTTTTAAAATATTTATAAATATTATCACTCTTATTTGGTTTATTGACCTTGTATTGAATTCTAGAGTTTTCCCATTCAGTAAAATTAGTAATAAATGCATTATATATTAATAATAAGTAAAGAATATATATTTTCTTGTGTGTCTAATGAAGATGTGCAATATTCTTCTTCTGTTTCATTATCTTTGTTGATTTGAAATCTTCATTGTTGCATTGTGGTGTAACAAACACCTGCTGCGTGTTTTGTGATCTGTAAGGAAGTACAACTTTTAATGAAACCTGAGATATTCTTACTAGTGTTACTGATGATTTTTTTTTAAATTTGCACAAGGAAAAAGAAATGCCCAATTGTTTCTTCATCACCTGTTGTAAAATCCAAGCATCTTATTTAAAAAACAATGCATTAATATTGTATTCCATGTACTAAAGCTCAAAACTGCTCTGGGCTGAGGACCTGTGGACAGTGTTTGGAACAACCGGGGTGTGGATGGTGCAACGATCCCAGTAACACTGGCAAAGGACAGTGCTTGGAAGGCTCCTCAAGAGGCCCAATGAAGCCTGTCAGTGTGCACTCCAATGAAATGGTGCTCGATGCTACTCTTTGCCCAAAAGAAAAAAATTATGAGTGGTCTTTTATCCAGTGTCCAGGTAAGGTTTGTTTCCGTTCTTTCTTTTGGATGAAATAAGAGTAGAAGCACACCAAAATAACATAATTGTTCTAGGTAATGCAAATAGCATTTTCATGAAAGATTTGTTTTTTCCAAAGTATTTCCTAAATATATAGTTCATTAGTCTCTGTCTGCTGAACACAAGTGTAAGTTGACGTGTGAAATGCAATGCAAGTAGTTCAGCCAAAATTGCCAATTATTTGTAAATAAGTTTTCACCTATTCTATCCCTCCACTTTTAAAAATCAAAGTATATGAATTTTCTTCAGCTCTTGCTTTCTTCTGGCTTCTGTATCCATCAAGGAGTGGAACTGGGGAGAAATTATCCAGAGGAGACTACTGATGGGCAGAAGTCTCCCTCCTGCTCATGGCAAGTCCATCTGGCTGTCAGAATGGGGGGCTGCCAAATACCTGAGCTGTGCTTCCAGCTGACCTTTCAGACATTCAGAGTGGATAGAATATATGCTTGTGTAGCCTTAAAGAGAATCTCTGAACTCTCAATTTAAGCCACACCAGTCTGATTATAGTATTTTGATTTTTGAGTTCATTGGAAAAGTAAGGAAGATATCAGGTGCTGTAAGACAGCGAAAGCTGTGCTGGTGCAGCCTCCTGTGTGTAAATCCCCCAACCCTGACAGCAGAGCATGGAAGCAGCAGTGGAGGACTGCAGGCAAATGAAAACTACATTGGGGGACTTTGACAGCCCTCCAGTAGTCATTTACAATAAATAATACAGTTGAAAAGGCCCCTTGAAAACTTCGGTTTCCTTTTTTTTTGTAAGAAAAAGTAGTGTAACTGTGCAACTGTGCTAAAGTTATTTTCCCAGGAAGTGTTCTACTGCTGATAATTTTGGAAGCTGGAGCGTCTCTAGGATCAATACTTTTATGGGTACATGCAGCTGTGTTTGCTTTCTTGGCTGCTTTTTTCATCAGTTTTTTCTCTCTGTGTGGATGCATATAGAGTGAGGGGTTTTTTTAAAGTCCTGGAATAATGAAATGAAATGTAAAACCAAAACAAACCCACTGTTGAATATTTTGAGTTAAAACCAAAAAAAAATTCAAATCATCTCATACCATTTTCTGAACAAAGAAGCCTCTAGTACGTTTCTGGAAACAATAGAATGACCTTCTGTTGTATTACTTAGCCTGTATGTTAAAATAAATATATGTTGATAAATGCATTGTTAACTTTTTAGTACAATGCATAGTTTCTACCACTAGTGAAATTGTAATAGGTAAATATATTGTTTGTCTAAGCTGTTTGAGTCAGAAGATTTCATTACTGTGTTTAATATTTATTCTTCTTGGATAAACTTCTGTATTCATTGTATGTTCTTACTCAGAATTTACTAAAGTTCCACTTCAATTTAAGATTCCCTAGTTCTATGAGTTTAAGCGACAAATAATACAGAAGTCATAGAATTAAAATTTCAATTGATGTGAAATTTCATTTTGCTCTGTTTCGGCTGGAGATTTTGTTCCCAAGAATTTGTTTCCATTTTCATAGAATATTTTCTGTAATGGATTATACTAACACAGTTTATTCTTAGCACAACAATCATGTGATGTACTTGAAACAAGATGGAATTAGACTAAGTCTATGTAAGCCTACTGAACAGTTTGCAGTTAGGATGAAAATAAAAATAGATGGTTTATACCATGCAGTTTGGAGATTATTCTGCCACAGTGATGAATAGTTGGCTGAACCATTCATGTTCCTTCAGGCACGCACTTATTTTTCCTTGTAGTCCATATCTAACCTCCTTATAGTGCCTCTGGGCAATTGTGCTGGCGATAAAAATTTTAAATTCCTTCTCATTTTCTGTTTGTTCAAAACTTTAAGATTAGTATTCGTCAGGCAGTATAGAAAATGTTTATTTTTGTGACTGGTCGCTTTGAAATCAATAGGCTTCAAATAAGCTGTCATCATGTTTCTTTTGATAGGAAT
The DNA here is from genome assembly GCA_008033365.1 of Pseudorectes ferrugineus. Classification (NCBI taxonomy): domain Eukaryota; kingdom Metazoa; phylum Chordata; class Aves; order Passeriformes; genus Pseudorectes; species Pseudorectes ferrugineus. The sequence continues at coordinate 23,302 of QWTY01003605.1, read as the reverse complement.
ACAATTTTATTTTCATCAGATTCTTAGTTTAACTCTGAACTATTGTTATAAATAAAATTGCAAATAACGTATATAAAAAGAAAAGAAAAATAGCTTTGACATTCATCTCATGAGAAGAAAGGTTTAGGTAGAATGCAAGCCCAAGTTTTTCTTTAAAGTCTGAATTTCTCCTCTGAAAAGCAGTGTGAGTAGATTCTAACTAGTTTGTTTAAAACTAGATGAAGTGTCTTTACACTAGATCCATATTTTAATGCAGACACCCTTTTCATAAATTTTCCTAGTTTTAAGTATTTTCTTAAAAGTATAATTACCAACAATTGTCAGCTTCATCAACCATTTCAACACAGAGGTCAAAAGCAAATTAGACATAAAATTGCTTCTCTCCAGGGCAGCCTCACTGAGGATTCAGCTAAAGTACATTTTTGTGTGTGAGGAAAATGACTTTGTTGCTGCCAGTGACGTCCATTGAAAGGACTTAAAGAAAAAAGAACTTTTACAAATTTAACTCCTAATTCTTACTTAATGGTCATTACGGTGTCTCATTATTTTAATGACTATTTTAATTATTTAATACTGATGTCTCCAGTTTGATTGCACTGAACCAGCTTTGAAGTTTATTGCACTGTGCACTTCTTCTGGCTTTTCTCAATGAGATACATATTTTTAGGGAAATCAGCAATTATATATATAACTTTTCAATGGTGTGTCATGCCAATTGTGAATTGCATTGCTTATTATTGTATATATATTTTTTTGAATTTGTTCTAAAAATCTCTTCCATTTTCTTTGACTCAACAAAACGTAAGAATTCAGAGCTGTCATATATGACCAGATAATATTATGACTTGCAGAAAACAAAAATATACAATTAAGGTTGCTGTCATCACCCTATAAATAACACAAAAAATAAGAAATACAAAACTAAACATTAGAAAGAATAGAAAATGTATAAATCAGTGGCTCACTAGTTAGGGAATATCAATATTAAGCATTTTTCCTACACTACGATATAGTCCTATTCAGGCAATCTTACTTTGAAAGAACATCTCTGTTTTTATTTTTGGCTTGTTGGACTATATTTTTTTTAACTTTTGCTTTAAGTAATTTAATGTGTAAGACGTACACAAACCACAGAATGGAGCTGCAACTCATGGTACTTTTGTGTAGCTTTTCCTGAGAATGGCAACAAACTGCAGAAGAGGGAGACACCACAAAGGTGTCTAAAAATCAAGTATTCTTGGGAAGAATAAAGCTTGTGATTTCTAAAGAGTTTTATTCAAGATAGTGAGAAAACTTAATAGTACAGAAATGTTTGATACTTGTTTGGAAGAATCTCTAGTCATAGTTACAGAAGAAAGAAGACATTGTCAACTTGGGAGGTTTTGATGGTTTATGAGCCAAGTCTGACAATGGCTATAAATATATTAAGTTACTAAATTATAAAATGGCTCTGAAAACTTTTAAATCATGCAGTGAGAATCCCTTTTTTTTCCCTCCTAGCCAAGACACCAATCACTGTGACATTTAGATTAAAAATCCAAATTTTTAGAGAAATACAATCTTACTGTGATAGCTGTCCTCTTCCAAGTCTTCCACCCCCTTCGGCACTGAGGAATCGACAGGTCTGACGTGGTTTGACATTTGACAAGCTGCTGTAATTGACAGATTACTAATCTGCTGGGCACCATGAGCTCTGAAGTCCCACCCTATAGAGAGGTCATTCTTCAAAACCTGGCAGCAGGATCAATGATTCTGGCAGGATTCACATTGTGATTTTGCTGCAGGAGTGATCAGTGCTTTCTGAGTTTCCCCAAAATGTGAAGCTCTGGAGTGGAGCTCTGCTGCAAGATCAGTGGTTTATAGTGGTGTTATTTGACAAAAAGCAATTTTATGCTTTCAAGGTCAGGTGTGAAAAAGTTATGTCAATAGAATCCAGGTTTTTTTTTTACTTCCACCAAAATTGACTGTAGTGAGGAGGGACTGGAGCTATTTGATGTGGTCCTGATGTCCTTAAACCTTTGTAGGCCAAAGCTAATGAGGGTCAGGACAATTAAAAATAAGATGATATTTAGTAAATTTATTTTGGAAGTTCTCTCTCCCCGCTAGATACATTTAGCTGTGAGTTCATGTTCTCCATCACAGTAGGCTTTCAAATGCTTCACATTTGCATGTAGGTATTGGGGTTTTCATGGAGTCTCAGTTAGTGACTTACTACCTCTTCAAAGATTTCTGAAGTGCCTGGACAGTATTTTAAAGCTATAGGGACTAATTCAATCATTCCAATGGCACAAAAACCCCATTCTTGCAAAAATCCCCTTAAAACTCGCAGTCGGCTTTTGTGTGAATTCATGTTGTGTTGCAGTGCTGTTTTAAAGAGGTTCTGTGTCAAAGTGCAAATATATTTATGCTGGTTATTAGTCAGGACTAAACTCCTCAGAATCACATTGTACTACAATTTTGTAATCACATGGGCATGATTTTGTTTCGAAGAGCAATTTAGTAATGAAGCTTTTTAAAATGTTGTATTCCAGCTTGCCAGTGTAATGGCCACAGCACCTGCATCAACAGCAATGTCTGTGATCAGTGCAAAAACCTAACAACAGGAAAACAGTGTGAGACCTGCATGCCAGGATATTATGGGGATCCCACAAATGGAGGACAGTGTACAGGTAAGTCCTTCTACTGGGAGGAAAAAGAAAAATATCAAAATGACATTTTATGTAATGTGAATTTAACCTTTTTAATGTAACGTGAAATTAACTTTTCTTTAAAGGTTCAAAGTTTATTTAATAGTACAGATGAGTTGATCAGCTAAATTAATGATTCAAAATCAGAACAATATATTTAAAGAGAATCTCATTCAGAGTCATCGTTTTGCAGTTGTTGCTCTCTCAGGAGGAGGAAGAAACTCCCTTGGAGCAGCACCTTAAATCCTGATATTTCAGAGAGACATCATTAAATTCCATGTAAACAATCCTGTTAGAGGCAGTGAGAAGGTACTTAAAAATAAGGTTCAATATCTGCCATAATGTCTGGTAACACTGATTTGTATAAATATGTGATGCTAGTGGAGAAATTATACATTTAGCAGACCAAAAAGTCTGTTCAAACAGACCAAAAAGATACTCATGTGTAGTTGAAACAAAAGGCCTGGTGTGCTGAGGATGGCAAGGCACCCATACCTATTCAAGGTTTAGTTTTTAAACTGCTGCACTGGAGGATTCTCCTTGAAGTGAGAGAGAGAGTGAAATCCAGCCTCCAGATGGTTTTTGGATATTGCTGTAGGGCTCCTTCTTCACTTGCATGGGTGCTTTTAAAGTCGACAGTAACTCCTTCCCTTGAAACTAAATGGTGGAAGGAGAAATATATTCACTATGAAAACTCAAGTTGACTTGGAATCTAGGAGGGTGCTGGAAAGTTTTGTCCCATGACTTTTTCTTCTCCATTACTGATATTTCTTTAACCAGACATTTGCTTCTCAAGGAATATTTATTCATTTAAAGGGTTTGTTGGTTCCTCAGCACTCTAATGTGCAGTAGGCAATGCATAAAGATTCACATCTGGTAAACTCAAACACAATATGTAAAAATTGTGTTCAAGGGGATAGAAAGATTAATGTCTACCCTTATTGACAATTGAACATTTTGCCGAGGCTTTATGATGCTTTAAATAATTCCTAATAGTTCAGTTTTTCTCCTGAAGTTGACAAAATGTTCTTTTGCTGTCTGTATCACCTTTATGGCAAAATGATGTATTCATACAGCTTTTATTCTTCAGGGATACATTAACTATCAACCAAATAAGCATTCCATCACCTTTAGTGAAATATGCTTGCTGCAATAATGGCTAAAATCAATTTATAAGACCAGTAAAATTATAAATTTTACAACTTGTTTTTTCAAACCTAGTCTGTAAGAGTGCATACTTTTATTGGTAGACATGATTTGAACAGGAGCTATTTCGACTAGAGAATGCTTTAAAAAATAAAAACGATAATTATTTTGAGGCTGTATCTGCATTAGTATGTTGTATTTTTAGTATAGAGCCCATAATAAATATGTTTACATCCTTAGGATATTTTGAAGGATGTAGTCATTGTGAACTGTTAGATTTTCTTCAGTATCATGAGTACTGTTACAGAGGTCCCCAAATTGTGGGCCAGGGATTTCTGGAGGAAAAAATACCAGTGATCCATAGGTAAGTCAAATCAATGTTACTGGGATTTAAGAGGATTTTGGAACCATAGCTGGGACCAGGCACTGTGCTAACATTAAAGAAATAAGTAATGGTTCTGTTTCTTTTCTCCTTCATTCTGCTAATGCTATTGGTAATGCAGAAAAAAAATTAAACATGACTGGAAATTGAAACCATAATTAAAACAGAAACATAAAGAGAAAAACATGAGTGGAAGAAGGGGCAACTCAGTCAGAAGCTGAGCTTAAGTGTGACTGAAATAAAGAGAAAATAAGACAGGAAATTATATGAAAAAGCCAACCAAAGAACAAAAAAACCACAAGGAACTAAAAGTACCCAAACCAGTCATCCTTTGAGTTCCATCTTGTGTCACTTTGCTGCTGCCAGCTGAGTTTTTGGCTGGACCCCACCCACTTTCCTTTTCCACTAAGACTCAGCCTTTGGTTTGATGGCTGCCTGAGCACATGGTGCATTTTTCCCTTGCAGTTCCTGAGTAATTTCTTTGAGGATGCAGGTTGAAAACTTTTTAAAGGCATGACAAGACAATGACTGTAACTCTGAAAGTACCTCTGTAATACTGCAATGTTCTTCATACAGCAAGTTGCTGTATTTACAAGGGCATAGCTTGGTTTTGAATTGGAGAGCAGTCAAAGCTGGGGACAGAGGTTGTACTCCATCTCTGCAGTGGAGAGGTGAGCTGGTGTGCTCTGGGACAAAAATAATTTTCCTAGCACACTCATGACATAAAATAACTTCTTCCCAGTGTCCTGACAGAAGTATTTATGTATTCAGTACACATACTATGTTTCCTGCTGTCATGAAATACGTACTTATAGGTAAAATCTGAGCTCTGACTTAGTTTGACTGTTGGTGATACAGGCTAAAATAATTTGCAAGAAAACCTTCCTTTTTTTTTATAGGCTGCATTAGCCCTTGTTGTTCCTTAGATCCCTGATCCTGAAAGGAAGGAGGGGGGCATGCATGGCAAACCTTGCAGTCCTTGCAAAACTTTATCTTTTTTCCTTAACCATGCCAATAGTTTCCTAAATCCTTTCTGTTTGTACTCCAAGGAGGTCATTTAGAAACTCTAAAAGAAATGACAGTCCACCTCCGAGTGATCAATTCTGTTCCGACCTTTGTCCAGGGATGGAAAATTCTGTTAAAATATAACTTATTTTTTTCCACTTTGGTACTAATGATGGCTTTACAACTGTCACCAGATAACTGATACATTTATAGTGATATTGCACAGAGTTATGCTATCAAATTACCATGGAATGAGTAACAGTTGTTATAGGAAAAAGATATAATTCATGTTTCAAAAGGTTTAGAATAGTTGTGATTAAAGAATGGATAAAAAAATTGACTTTTCTGGATTTTCACTCACTGTAATTGCTGACATTTCAATAGCTTTAAAACAGATCTAAGGACTTGCTTTGCATCCTGATACGATGCAGGCTTAGTAAGTGTGACAAACCTCGCAGAAGGACAAAGGAAAGATGGAGGCATAATAACAGGCTTCAAATGCATGAAGGGAAGCTCAAAAGAGAGAGAGATGATAAAGTGCCTTCCCCCACGCCCCCATTTTGCTTGAGGAGGAAGTAATGGGATTAGGTTGCAACAAGAAAGATTAAGGTGGAATACAAGGAAAAATTTCTGCTGGTTAAACTGTGAAAGATTACCTAAATATGCTATGAAATCTGCATTATCACTTATACTATACTTTTTAAATTTTCAAGCGTCTCAAGCGTTAGAAATGGGCAGGGAACTAGCTGATTCCACACATTTTTCTCCAGTCCTAATATTCTGTAGTGTCTTGGAGTCTGAGCTCTAGAAATCAGGCAGGTATTGATTAAAGAGAAAGTATTCTGATTATATAGGAAAATGAGTTGTGTATAGCCAAATGGCTATGGATATTTACCATATTTTGGGTCCTTAATGTTACTAAGTTAGTAAGTTGTGTACTACTTATTTTTGAATCTGTAGCATTTTTGTTACTGTGCAGTTAAAAAGCTTTCCCTCCCATGCAGGTTTCCTCTGTAGCTGAGACTGGTTTATTTGTGGCAGAAGTGGTATCTCGGAGGCTGATGGGCAATGGTCTTATTTTCTATAAATAATTACTGTTCTTTTTCTTCTTGAAATAACCATGCCTAATACCAATTACTCATTTAAATTCTGTCACTTGAAGTCTCTTTTCAATACAGAGAATGAGAGTTAGAGTTTGTACTTGTGGTGTAAAAATGAGCTTTATATTCAGTTGTCCTAAGATGTGACTTACAGTAAAGATATATGTGCTCCTTCAGTTCTTTCTGACATTTCATTGTGCAAATATATAGTTTGAATTATTTTATATTTGATTCATTGCTGCATTCTGTACAAAAATCAGTAATAAATTGCAAGGGTCTTTTATGATAAGGGAAGTTCTGTGACTGTAATCTATTAGTTATCTGTTCTTATACTAATTAAAATGGTTTCATGTAGTCTGTGGTGTCAAATAGGTAGCCATAAGAGAAAATGAAATTAATTTCTTACCTTAAATGATGAGATATTTTTAGTTGTACAAAAAGATTTGCATTCCTTCTTGGAAGTAAATGGTAGTGCACAAATTAGTAAGTCCAGACCCTGTGCACATGCTTAAGATTTGTAACCTAAACCCCTGCGTGGCAAAGAAAACCAAGAAGAGAGAGCACCACCCAAGTAACCAGGTAAAGTTACAGCATCCTTTTAAAGAGTTATCTCAATGTGCAGGAAAATAAGAGGGAAGGCAGAGGTGAATTCTGAGCATGAGGGAATAGGGTGCTCTGGGAAGAGACAGGTTTGGGTTTCCAGGCCACGCAAATCCATGGGCAGTCCTTGGAGTGCCAATTCAGGGCTGTCAGCCTGTGCCAGAAATATTTAAGTAATGAAACCCTGTCATGAATGGAATAAGGCACATTCTGTATTGTGGTGAAGAGAGAATCACAGCTCAGCTTTGTCTGTTCCTGAGCAGGAAAAGCTCTCCAGGTGTGGGACACCTGGGAAGCCTTTCAGTCTGAGGCGCTGAAGAGCTCCAAGGCAGATATTCCAAATCACTTTGGTTAATTTTTTCTAAATTTTGCTCAAGTCCCATTTGAGGTATGATTTTCAAGGCATGAAAATTGAAATTCAGAAATAGAAAATTCATCATTGACTATTAATGGATTTTGGAAATAAAGCACCTTTGACTGTAGGTGTGAACCTACCCTGGGTTGCTCTCTGGGTGGTTTCTCTTGGTGTTTTGTTTTCTTCAGGGTCTTGTTCTGTTATGTGCTGCATGTCTGGGAAATATGCATTTTTTTAATAGAAATTCTAGAAAAAAATAGAGTTATATGTGTACTACAAACTGCACATAAAGTACCAAGATAAAACACTGTGGGACATTGCTTGGAACAATTTTGTTTCATCTTAGTGACGTTTTTTAGTATTATTTTCAAACTTATTAATCATCTACTTAGTTGTCAGTGTTAAAAAAATTGTTCTAGCTGCTTATCATCTTGTCATTTTCTTTATGCATGGTATTTTAAAAAATTATCCTTACAATTTATGAGATGCCAGGAAAAAATTCTTTACAGTAACTAATGACACACGCTGTGAGTGTATAATACATTTAATAATAATAAGATAACGTAAGCATTTTGCTGTATTGTCATTTTTTTAAAATAAAAGGATAACACTCCAAGCAACGTTCAGTTTTCCCAGAATTGTGCTGCCATTGTTGCTTTTGCAGTAGGAGACTGTGAGTCCCAGCACAGCAGGAACATTGTGTTTTAACTTGCACTGCTTGTTCTCTGAGCAGCCCTAAAAGGCAGCTGAGACACTGACGACCATCCTGTAAGAGCTTCTAACCACACAGGCTGTTGGGGTGATGTTTTTTTAAGCAAGCCTGCAGCATTTCTATAGCCTTTATCGATCTTTCCCCTTCTCTGTTATCACACATTGGACATTGGCAATACCAAAGGCAGCAACTTCCCCCCATGTTTGGTTTGTCAGCATTCTGTTTGGAAAGGTGAAGTTAATCTTTTACTGGAAACATCTGATTTTTTTTACCAGATCTTCAAACTATTATCAAAAGTGACTATGTTTGTAGCAAATATACACCATGTGTGCATCACCTGTATTTGTACACATATGTGCATTCATCTACACATGCTGCTCCTTGAATGCATTCCACATGAACTTTTACATCTAGACATGAGCCACCCAACTGGCATGGATCTACAGGAAGTGCCTCAAGACATGAAAAAAAATAAATCAGACAGGTATCAATAAAAGACTAACTTGTCAGAGTTATTTTAAAGTACCTTAGGTGAAAGACTTAGCTGAAATTTAACCCAGCAGTAAATTAGTTGCATAGATACATGTTTGTGATTATTTGTGTTGGTTAAAAGAATAAAACCTAAAACTTATTAGCGATGTGTTGACACTGGAGTTATATCTGAAGGAGGATCTTCCATGGTGTTCAAATCTTGCTGCTCAGAAAATGTGATTATTCTGCTGAGTTACTGACAGCTGAGATGTGGGGTTTTGAGAGAAGAGGCCGAGGGTGTCACAAGTCATTACTTCAAGTGTCTGTGAAAGAGAGGCATGAGAAAGATGTTAAACTCATCCTGGCAGCAGATTGACAATGGTCTCCTTGGATTTTAGGTTCTATCTAACTTTGAAAGGTGCCTAATGGGTAACTTTACAAATTGTTTTCTCTGGCACTATTTCTATCATTTTTTACCTATTCAGCAGTAGCAACCTTCATAATGTGTTTTCATCATGATCCTCTGTGGAGGATCTGATTCTGATTTCCTTCCTTTCCTGTCTCTCCCAAAGAAATACTGTTAAAAGCTACCATGGGCACCCTTAAGAACAGACAGAGTTCTGTTCCTGTAGAGCACAAAGGGCAAACAGCATCTTAGATACTTAAAAAAAATAATTCAGTTTGATTACTTAAAACTAATTGTGGGGCTCCTTAGATGGGCTGCCTACACCAAAACCCACTCTAAAGCACATACTTTTAGTAATATGTATTCTGATTTTTCAGAACAAAAGCATCAATTTGAACAAGGTTATCTATGGAAAAATAGAAGTGTGCTAAAGAAAACCAGTTGGAAATAGATCACAGGGAAACTGGCCCAAAGAGCCCAGGACAATGTAAACAGGCAGCCTTTCTTTGCTCCCCAGCCATATTCTTAGAATCAGTATGTACACAGCATTTGTATATGAAATTGTATGGACAGCAAATTACATAATTTCACACATTACAGAAAACAACCTGTCTTTCCTAAAGGAAACAGTTGATAACGTGACAAGGAAAGCAATTTAATATTCACTTTGTTTTTTTGGACTAAAATATGCTGTTGTCTATGTAGTTGATAGAAAGGTACCTGGTAATTTACATTTAGACTTATTTTTCAAGGTTTCAAAAAGTTATTTAAGCAATGAGTGAACAGATAGCAGCCTTACTTTTTCTCTTTAACACTATCACTATGTAGCTTTAAAATTACCTTTAGTTTGGGATTGCGTAGGGCAGGTAGAGAAGCATCAAATATAAAGCATCTGAATATAATTTTTTTATTACTTTATTTAAGACAGTAAACCTAAAAATGGAATTAAGTGTTTCCTTAAGAATAATTTTATTTAGTAAATATCAAATATACCCCCATTGCACTATGAGTTTTGGTCTCAAAACACCTGGAGACTCACAGCATTAGGAACTGTATGATGAGGGGACTGTCAAGAAATCCCATTTTGCAGTAGTAGTGGTGTTTTGTTTTGTTTTCCTTAATTTATTTTTTACCTTTCAGTATTGAATAGAGATGACATCAATTCCTAGGATTTTTTTAATAAGATACCTTGTCATAGAATAAAAACACTTGCTATTAACTAAAATGCTGGGATTTGGTTTTGGTAGGGGGGAAAGGGCATCTTGGTTCATATGAAACACAAAGAAAAGGGATTCTAGCACAATAAGCTATTCAAGAAAAGCTTCATATTGCTTTTTGCAGAGTTTGTTAGAGTAGTCAGAATAAACACTCTTTTAAGAAGACCTTTTTCCCCGAAGGTGATTTGAACATTTGTTTTCCTTTCTTTAATAAGTGTTGTTTATTGAACAGTGTTCAAGATAGCTGACCAGTGAGTGAAGCCTGTGCTTGGGCTTAGTTATGAACTTAAATTAGTTTCACTTCAATCAGAATGTATTCGAAATTAGTCCTGTGCTACTAAACCAGAAGTGGATTGCCACAGGAAAAACTTAGTTGAGGAACTTGGAAAAAGGCATCTTTAAAATTTACTGTTCCAGTTATTTTTGACTGCCAAGCAAAATGTGCTAAGCAAACTTCTTAATATGCTGTTAATTCTTGTGTATACATATAATTTTCTTTTTGTTTTTTTTTTTTTTTTAGATTAGAGCTGTATTATAAAGTATGATTTCTAGCACAATTAATTGTAAGTTCAAACAAAAAACTCAAACTAAAATTAGGAAACTTTTTATAGATACATTTGTATTCCATAACCTACTTAGAATAATCTTAGGTGAAGGACCTGGAGTTACACTTCAAGGAAAGTATCACTGTCAAGTATCAATAGACATTTAGATGTCCATAATTTTATAAAAGAAAAAAAGAAGAAACTGTTGAATGTGACATGATTAACCTCCAAAGAGAGATTATTTGCGTGGCTGTGGGATTTCACGAGGTTTTGGCAGGATACCTGTTCAGCGTGTTTAACATTTTTGATGTTTTTGCCTTGACTGCATCCAGAAGATTTTTATAAACCTCCTGTCAAGTACAACTGTTTTAAGCTACTGCTCGATTCTCTAAATTTGATTTTACTTCCTAGACCAGGATGTGTGTGCTCGTTGCAGAGGGGTCTGATTTTAGGTACAGCCAGCACGGCAAAGCACCGCTTCAAGCATCAGCTTAGGATTGCTGTTGGAAGAGTTGATTGTGGAGAACCACTGACTTTTTTTTTCTTGCCTAAGAAAGTTTTCTTTCCATCCTGCACAATCACAGTGTAATTGTGTAGTTCAATCACCAATAACCAATTTTATCAACTACATTTTTGTTCCATAAGCCTGATGGCTACTCTAAGCTGCTTTGCATAAATGTAACTTCTCCATCCTGCAAAGCTGGTTCTAATTTGCTCAAGTGGAGTGGGAACAAGGCAGCTTCTTTAGAAAAGAAAAATAAAAACCACATTAATTTAAACTCTCTCTGAGGTCTGCTATGCAACAAAAATATCTGAAATAGTAAAAAGAATAGGAATAACTTGTGCTATCTTAATCTGTGTAAGTAGCAGGCATTTTGTGCTTGTTCAGCATCTTATCCTGAGAACTTAGAATTCAGGCATCCTTTAATTGATCACCACTTATTGCTTTTACAGATATTGAAGAGATACAGCAGTTTGATTTATATTATATTCCTCTATCTCTGTGCTTATTTAATCTATTTGCAAGGATTAATGACAATTCTCTTGCTCTCACTGATGTTAGTGATCACGTCCTCCTGCATGCTCTTGTGGAACACAGTTTCTGACAATGACAAACGAGTCGCTCTGCATTCTTATTTTTGTGGGTTTTTTCAGGTTTACATGCTATAAATTTATTTTATGTGGTAAGGAGTACTTATAAAATGTATTTCTGATGTGCTGTCTGAGCTTTATATCAGTATGTTCACCTTCCTAATGAAATGTGTAAATCCATTGGTTTCCAAATGATGTTCCTAGAGGAGATAGGCAGGGCATGATTTAGAAACTTTCAGCTGTCTAGAAATGTACTGATTTTGTCAGCTTCTGATAAACAAACATATTTTACCTTGTATTGAAGGAGATGTCGAGCTCACGTAGGTGCTCTGTCTGGCTGAGGAGGCGCTGAGGGCAGGCAGCTGCAAGTTGAAGATGACATTTTCTTGAATCACTGTTACTTGATCCTCAAATAAGCCTTTCACTAAAGCCAGTCTTCTCATCCCAAATGCTGTAGAAAAAGCAGGGATTTAGCTTGTTTCTAATTTCTGCATCTCCCCTTCTGTGTGTGTTTTCATGGAAACGGTGACCTCTCTCCCTAAGGGGGCTTGAGAACCCCCTTCTGGCTGGTGAGAAAATAGATTTTGGGGCATCGTGCAACTCATTTCTCAACTGATGGAGAGAAGATCCTAAAAAAACCCCTGTAATGGCATTTCAGTTTGATTGCAGTTGATTCTGTCTTCATTTTCTGAGTGCTAGGTACAATACATTACAATGCCAGACCACATTAGTTATTTAAGGAAAAAAAACCCCTCACTTGCAATGGAATACATTAAAAATCAGTCGTATTTTGTACCTCCTAATGGCTAACGGAGGGCAATGATTTGCTGACTTCTCTATATTTCATGGCATTTTTGCCTGATAAATTGCATAAGTCATTTCTTTTCTTTGGGCTTTTACTCTGAATGACCAAATACACACAAATAGTTGCAATCACCAGTTGTTGACTTCAGATGTTTTTCACCTTAGACTGGAATTTTTTCTTACATTTAAGGCTGCTATGAATAACTTCTGAATGCTTTTAAATAGTTTTGCTTTTCATACTGCCTTATAATTTTTTTCTTTTTTTTTTTTTTTGTTATAATTTACAACGTGTTCTCTTTACAGTGAATGAGGGGAAAAATAACAGCCTTTTGATGAAAGGAGGTTTTTGACTAAAATTTCCAAAATAGTAGAGAAGCTGCTGTCTTAAGAAAATTTGAAAAGACATAGTAATAATAATAATAATAATAATAATGGGTACTAGGCCTTTTATTGCCTGAAAAAGTCTTAAACGCATCTCAGTATGGACATTAGACCATGAAGGCATCCAAAATCTTCACTTTGTATTTTTGCTTTGAAAATAACTATCAAGACTCACTGTTTTAGTTTTTACTAAACCTAGTAAAAGTTTTAGTCTGTCAGATCTGAAATCACTTCTTTTTTAAGTAATTCTAATTTTCTGTTGTGTTTTCATGTGAGAAATCTCTTCACAGCTGAGAAAACTAGGAGTAGTTTAAGGAATAATATTTTGAATCTTGTAGACCTGTGAAAGATGTCTTTAAATGCTTGAATACATAAAGAACTGTCTTGTACATCAGATGTAGAGTTCAGTTTTTGAGTTGAACTCTTAAAATCTGCAGGGTAACCCAGTGTAAAATTTGTAGGCTATTTAGTTCTTGGTAACATATGTTTAGAAATGAAATAAATAAGTGGAAGGAATGAAAAGGAAACGGATAAGTATGACATGTTAAACTTGTCTCCCAGTGATGTGTTCTTTATAACATTTCTACCTGGAATTTTTCAGTTCTCTATGTTCAAAGTTAGTATAAAAGTTTCAGTTTTTCAAACGGATTAACATGGAAAACATGAAATTGGTGCTACTGTATTTCATGAGTTCATGTAGCAATGTTTTGGTTCAGCATGTTTTTTGGTAGAAACTGCATATTATTGCAAGAGCAAGCTATAAAAATTCTGCACCGTGGCTCAGTATTGGTGTGAGAGATTCAGGCACAGCATGATCCTTGTTAATTGTTTAAGATTCTGTTCAGTTGCTAACAAGAAAAAAGATCCTGTCTTTCAGTGTTAATCTCGTGTGTTGCATTTTCATTATCTACTTGTATAAAACAAAATTATGGTTTTCTGAGCTGTCTTATACTGTTAGTTGCTGATGATTAAAGACAGCTTTACTGTGATTGCTTGAGAGGTATTTATTATAAATAAACAAAAGAAATCAGTTCACTTTTCAGGATGAATGCTTTGAACAGAAGGAATAATGAAATACAAACACTGCAGAGCTCTTTTACCAGAGTAAAAATGGCTAAAGAACAAATACAAGCCTTTAATTGATGAAGGTTGTCTTTAACCAAACTAAATTTTGATTTCTGCCACAGATAATCAGTCTGTTTGTTGTTTCTGGGTTTATTAGGATAAATATCCCGCTTCTGGAATGTATGTTTAGTCCAGAAAGCTGAGGAGATGACACCTGTGATTTCCAGATCGCTTGACTGTTGCTTTTTGGGAAAAAGTAATTGCCTTACCAGTGGTCACATGATCTCAGTAGAGTTAGCTCAAGGTTGAGTGAAATTGTCTGGGTTTTACTATGACTTTAAGTTCCATATCTGAGTGACATAAATCCAAAGCATTTGTCTATTCTGTTTGCCTTTTCTCTCTGTCTCACAGTCCTCAGCACTGTGTTAGTACACAAATGTTTTTTCTTTTCTGTGCTGTTATGCTACTATAAAAAATGAATTGATTTTAGAACAAAGGAAGATAAATCACAAGGTAAAACAAGAAAGATGAAAATAAAGTTAGTTATATATGTGTTAATTATTCTATTAAGACTGATTTATTAGGAGGTTCATCATGTCACTGTAAAGTGACAGTTCCATTTCTGCATGTATAGCAGTGTGTTCTAATAGCATCTTTTTTCTTTTTCTTTTTTTTTGTACTCTTGTTTTTATTGGTCACTTCTTCACAGAAGTTCTTTAGCTTAATTTTAATGCTACTCCATTAATGATATTGCAGAAGTATTATTGAGCACATCTGTTTTCTTTTACATTGCTTGTCTCAAAGGTTGAATGGATGCATTTCCTATAAAAGCAGTTGTTGAATGCTAAAAGGTATCAGTGGCTTCTAGCTAAATACACATTTCTAGAGAATTAAGTGACTAGACAGTTTTGCAATATTACTAATGTAGAAAATAGTCTCTGTAGGGCAGTTCTCATATGGGTAGACTAATGGATTACATAGGTGAATATTTACAGTGCAATTGAGCATTAAAATGTTGGATCTAATAGAAGTTTATACTTGCTATTTCTTACTTAGCCTAGTTGCCTGAGAAACATTGTATCTCCTTTTTTTTTGATTTAACTTAGCCTTGAATGTTAGCAAAATTAACAAAGTAGCACACCTCAATATTTAATATCATTGTCATAGCTTTCCTTTTAAAAAACATCAACAGGGTGCCTTAAAGTCATTATCCATGTGCAGCTATGGTTTAGCATCCTTTCATGGAAGCAAACATATTTACTTAAAGCACCAATTGCAGTGAGCTCCATTTGAGAGAAAAAATGCTCTTGCAGCTGTGTGTTGGAGATGGGGGCTGAGCAATAAGTGTTTTTAAATTCAATTGTTTAAAATGCACACTTCATGGAAATAGTGATGGGTATTCTTCTGTTGTCAGCATCAGCAAGAACATTTATATGCTGAGCTGGCAACTTGGAATCAATCATACTGTGGATTTATTATTTAATAAATTCTATAGGGTTGTGATTTTGCAGCATGGATTTACTCTACTGGATTATATTGTTTTCATATAATCTTTCTGTTCCACTCAGAACCTGCATGTTGTACAAAAGAGTATTTTGAGCTGCTATTTCCCTAAAAATAGAGTACATATTGCAAGGGTGAAGTTTTTTCTTGTTGTTTTTAAAACTCAAATGTCATCATTTCACTTAATATGTAAAAAATAACAAATGTAGTTAAATTCTATCTTTTAAGCAGGTTTTTTATTATGAGCCATAGATTATTTATTTATTTTAAATATTTAATTATTGATAAAAAGCATGATAATTAAGTATTTAAAATGACTGTTTAAACAAAAGCATGTATGCATGATATAAACCCAGCTGGGAGGTGAATGCACAGAGTAGTATGGGAAGACTTGAAGTTGGGCTGAACTCACTGTTTCTGCCCAAGGGTGCAGCACAGAGTACACAGAATCATGGAATCATTTAGTTTGGGAAAAACCTCTAAACTCACCCAGTCCAACCATTGCCCCAGCACTTCCAAGCCCATCACTAACTCCTGTCCCCAAGTGCCACATCCACACATCTTTTAAATCCCTGCAGGAACAGTACATCCACCACTTCCCAGGGCAGCCTGTTCCAGTGCTTGACAACCCTTTCAGTGAACAAATTGAAGTGCTGGCCTCAAAAAAAATACAGAAAATATAAATTGCATCTCTTTTCCTGACTTCTGCCAGCTGACAATGCTTGGTACAAAACATGATTTTAAAACTGATTCCAACACTTGCTGTATTTCTAGTAGCATTAGGCTGGGAAAGATCCTACCTTAGCTGCAGTTTTAACTGTTGACTACATTATTATCCCAAGAGAAACCATTCTCTGAGAGTGGTTAAGCAGAGAGAAACAAATAGAAAATATTAAAGAAAATATGTAAAGAGTAGTATGGAAATATTGAGGTAATGGAAGAATGTCAGTCTTCTTCCAAAAGTCCTACAATATTGTCCTGCTTCTGCTATTGCATTTCTTTGATCACATGCACTCATATTTGCTTCAGTAAGAGCAGTGATGGCTTAAATGAATTTTTTTTGGGTTACACCCCACATAGAGATCCACAGATTGGTAGGAATGCATTTTCCATCACACACTTGCAAGCCTGACATAATTAACTGCATATAAAAAGCATATTAAAATATGCTTTCATTGCTGTGAAACAGATTTTTTCTAGATGAGATTTAAAAAGTGTAAATGCAAAGGTGTTGTCTTTTTTCATGGTATTATGCAGGGAACAGTGAGATTAATAGGAACTTGCTCAAGGAGAGTAATAAATGTTCATTGGAGTGCTGCTACTATATAATCAGTTATGTTTTCCACTTCCACGTTTGTGATCTACTTCCTATTAAGTGAGCAATAATTGTGGGAGCAATCAGTTAAGGTTAGTTGGCAATAGGTTTTATATTTGTCAAAATACTGACAGTTTTTGGAATGTGCTTTAGAATTCACCCTTTTAGCTCCTTTGTAACTTTTGTGCTGTCTTGTAATGGAGCATCACTGTTAAGAGCCCTTAACTATAAGCAGAATAAGCTGTTAAGGATATATTCCTGTATTTTTCACTGAAAGCATTGCAAAGATTTACACAAATGAAATTAACTTTTGTGAAGAGGCTTTTTCAGCTTAAAGTGCATAAATAATCATTCCATAAAAGTAGAGTGGAAAACATGAATGGATTTAGGAAAACCTAACTGATTATATAGTGGCAGCACTTCAATGAACATTTACTGTGGAGTGTCAAGATGATAGCAAAATTACAAAATGTAGGATTTTGTGGTAACTGTAGGTATTTTTCAGAAGTGTTGTGTTATGAAACATCACACATCACTGTGCTGCATAGAAATTTGTGCTATGTGTTTCTTGCAGACAGATTGAATGCCTGGCACTTCCTTAGTAAGAATTCCTCCTTCAGTTCAGCTGGCTGTTTCATGAGCTCTGAAGGCTGAACCAGCCATTGAAGTCCTGAAATGGACATATTATTTCAATAATATCTTACATTTAATTAGGTTTTTACATTGTGTAGCACCTTTTTCTCTATTTGTCTTAGGCTGTGGCAGAGAGGTGAGAGTGTGTATGGGATGGGACACTGTCAAAGAAGGATTCATTGTGTGTTATTCCTTATCAGTAGAATGGAACTTTAAAACTCAGTCTGTGACAGGAATTAAATATGAGATTATAAAGTGGAGAATGAACTTTTATCTTATACAGGTCACCACTTGGTACCATATCTGTTCCCAAGCAGGACCCCATATATTAAATCCTTTATCTTAGTCATAATTAAAACTTCAGTGAAAGCATAATATGAACATCATGGTAGGATCAGAGTTACTTTGGATTAAAGAAAGACTTTGAGTGTGGTGTGAATATTAGCAGGGAGTTATTCCACTTTGATGTAGGAATGTGTTGACACATTTACCAGGGACAGATTAGTAAATTTTGTACACTTGGTTAGGAATAAAAGATGGATGCCTAAACAAGGTAGTAATTCAAATAAACATGGAAAGGGAAAGGGAGAAGAGAGCTCAAGCACCAGGAATATGAAGGTCTGTTTTGAGGTGAGAATCTACCAGGCAGCAAGAGTGGCAGTGAGCAGACCACTGTGGAGAGAATTACTGTGGCCTTAAAATGGAGTGGAGTGATGATGATGTTCCTGTGGTTGTCCTTCAGTTCAGATTTCAGGAGTTTTTAAGGTGCCTGTTTCCTGCTTCTAGAAAATTCTCCTTGTGGACTATACCTGTAGTGTTTACTCCACCTTTGTTCAAACAGTTTCAGAGATTTCTTTTTGTTCACTTTTGTCAAAAACAAGAACTCCAATTATATTAGATGTTTTACCAAACATCTGCAATAATACTTTATTAGACATTTGAAGCTAAATGAATTTTATCATTGGTCAGGATTTCACCCTGTATAGAAAAGATGAATTATTAATAATTTTCTGTATTTCACATTGAAATGGTAGATTTTAATGGCTGTTCTCAAACTGCTGTTATTTAAGGTGTGCAGTGTCTAATGACACCTGAATAGTTTTTAACTCTGCAGAAGATAAACTAAATGATATGCTAGTGAACTTTTCTGCAAAAAAAAAAAATAATTGGAGTAGTAATAGATATATGTTTCAATACGGCTTGTAGGAAATGTGTTTGGGATGAAGTATTAAAATCTATGAATATTCATTTCGTTATAAAGCAAAGTATGAGTGAAGAAATCTCACTTTTCCTTTTTTGATTTTACAGCTTGCACATGCAGTGGACATGCAAATATCTGTCACATGCAAACAGGAAAATGTTTCTGCACAACGAAGGGAATCAAAGGAGACCAGTGTCAACTGTGAGTACAATTAAATGTAGCCCAACCTTACTGCAATCCTTGACTAGTGAATAATCACTTTTTTTCCCTTTTCACGTCCTTGTTTTAGTATTGGGTTTTGTGATTGCCCTGCCAATGTTTTAGTGGCGGATATAGTGTTCCCTACATTTCTCAGGAAACTTCACTATTTCTTAGACTTCTGTTAATGAGTTACATCACAAATATTAGTAACGTTTTGAAGACACTAAAGACTTAAAAAAAAAACCTGTTACAAGAAGAAACTGGAGAAATACCTGTATTTGTCTTTCTTTTTCTTAGGTTTTTAAAATATTAGTGTAAGGAAAAAATACATGTGAGTTGGTGATTATATTAATTACATTTGTCACTTACCTTGATCAGAATCTAGAGATTCAATTTTTAGACTTTTGGAACCTTACTAAGGTGTTTTAGACATTTCCCTACTTCATTAAATCTAGACCATAGGAATGTGTAGATCTGTCACGGAAAGTACTCTTTTTTTGCACTGGAATAGCTTCTTGTGTTTAGAGGAAGAGTTTGCACCTCCAGATAGAGCCTAACAAATGGAGTATTAAGAATAACCAAGTGCTGAGGTGGAGTAACCTGTCAAGTAGGAGAAATAACACATTGAAGTTAATTGTGAATAGCCTCATATTTAAAGATGTTTTTTTTCAGTCTGTTTTATCATGTACACTGTGTTATTTAATAGGAACCTTATTCATTTTGCAGTTATAGTTATTTTAATAGTATCTGGCAATAAACTTATCTTAGCAGGGTTGTTTGGAACCGGGGAAAAGGCATATGAATCCAGCTAACTCCTCCCCAGCAGGGAGAGGTGCCAGGTGGTTCTGTCCTGCCTGCCACAGGACATCCACTTACACCGGATTTGTGAATTTGTCTTTGATGCACTCAATGAACTGGCTTGGATCCTACCCTTAACAACTTGCTTGATAAATAGTAAAGAAACACAAATTTCTGAGGCAGAGGCTCTGTGTATATCCGTGAGAAAGAGCTGTGCTGGCAGCTCTACTGTTTCCCTGCTACCTCTGGGACTTTGTGTCCAGCTAATTGAAGACTCTCAGGATGAGATGGGAAATCAAGATTAGGACTAAGTGATGAAATTTTATCATGACAAAAGCTGGAATGATAATATCTTTAAGCTCTGAATTAAGTCTTCACTGAGAAGTCTTTTCCCTCTTTCTGTGCCCAAACAAGTAATGGGTTCCAGGTGTTAATGAGTGATCTGATAACCAGCTACGTGCTATGGACTTGTATTGATGCCACTGTAACTACACAAAGAGCGGGAAGAAAAAACCCAACAATTTCTCCTCTGTCCTTTGTAACACTTGAACCACAGAAAAGAGTTTCTTTGCTGAAAATGCCAATTCTTTACTGACTACCCTCCACATAAGGCACTCTTTACAGGCCTTCACCCCAGTCTGTCTTTCATGTACCTCCGTGGTTGTTGTTGTCCTTTGTCCTGTGTCTGTTTCATCACTGTTTTTTCCACTCTGATCTGGAATTTTTGTCTCATATGATCAGTTGTGCTGCTCAGCTGTATCAGTCTGCTGTCCTGAGTTTGTCTATCCTTAAATGTTCTTTTATCCCACTTACTGAACTAGAAGACAAAAGGTTTCCTAGTTGTGGACTTCCTTGGTCAGGAGTTCCACAAGACAGATGAAATGGAAATTTGAATTTTGACTTTTCAAGAGTAAACTTAAAATTGCAATTTCAGACTGAAAATCCCTTTTTTAGTCACATGTAATCCATTCCCC
The DNA here is from genome assembly GCA_008033365.1 of Pseudorectes ferrugineus. Classification (NCBI taxonomy): domain Eukaryota; kingdom Metazoa; phylum Chordata; class Aves; order Passeriformes; genus Pseudorectes; species Pseudorectes ferrugineus. The sequence goes on along the minus strand of QWTY01003605.1, from coordinate 2,709 downwards.
TTCTAGATTCATATACAAACCAAAGGCTTATCCACGGCAAGCTGTGATGTTAAAACATTTGATATTTTAAGTGTTGGTGAGGTTTTTTTGGATGAAATAAAATCTGCAGCCATTTTCAAATTTTTTTTTTTTTGGTGGTGATGACGTTTCGGATTGTGAGATTCCCATCTGTTGGATTCATAGACACCCGAGCAAATAACCACAGATTTAGAGTTGGAGGACGTCATCAAATAATACGTTTAGGATTTGTCATTTTACTCTGATGGTTGGTTTGGAAGAGTGACCCATTCATGTATGGAGGTTTCAATCAAATGTTTTTTAACTATTTCCCTTAGAACGTCAGGAGATGAAGAACATAAAAAAATTTTTTAAAGAAAATCACTAGTGAGTCACTGAATGGAGTCCCATACTCATTCTAAACTTCATATGAAGAATATGAACTTGATTTTTTGTACTATGCTTAAAAAAATAGAAAACTATTTCCTCTTTAAAAATCATCTGTACGCTCACAACCTCTTTTGAATGTATCAGAAGATTATATATGCAGTCATTATCTAGAAGATAAGGATCAATTAAATCAGCTCAATGCTTTACTTGTATTTATTACTTTATTATATTCTGTATAAATCATCTGAAACTTGATTCAAAGTGGAATACTGTTCTCCATTGCTCTGGATGAATGTTTTTGGCTTTTTTTTTTTGCTCCTGACTAGTTAGGCTGTTGTGCAATCTCAGCAGCAAACCTACAACCTTGTAATTTCTAAAGTAGGGATTCCAGTGAAAATCCCAAACTGTGGCTGTTCAGTGAGAAAGTTAGATTTATATTTCTGTCAAGAATCCTATTGATTAAAAAATCATAGCTGCAGGGCTCTGTGTTCTGTACACACCATTCCTTGCGGGCAGAGTTTTTAGGAAATCAGGGAAAGTTTACAACACTTTTCCTTTTTATCTTTTTCCTTTATTTTTCCCTCCCTACCATAACAACTTGGTGCTTTTATGGAAGATCTTATTTATTATATTTTTTATTTATTTATGTATTTTTTAGCATACTCATCTCTCAGTTGTATTCATTTCTTAATTGTGCTGTTGGATGGCATGAAGCACAGTGCCATTTTAAATCAAAATTAGTGTTGTAAAGCAGCTTGGAGCACACATTTACATTCTGTTTTACCATGTTTCTTTAATGACACACGATCATATATTTTCCAAAAGTTAATATTTTTGTTTCCTTTGTACTCAAAGTAGGTAGTTTCAGTTGGTAAAAACCTTTAGTTATGTCCTAATCAGGAGGAAATTATTAGAATAGTTTAATTATTCTAAGTAACTAGACTGTAAAATATTTAAAATAGATACACATAAAAAGTTTGATTTTTTGTTTTTCCCCTTAATTTTGGAAATGAAATAGCTGATTGATAGTAACAGGAAAATCATAGTGACTTAAACCATATTTTTAGGTGAAAACTATTGCTTCAAGGCAGTTTTTTAATTTAATTTTCTCTAACATTTGATTTACTAGCTGCTCATTTTATTTTCTCATAGAATTCCTGCCAGAGGTTTTAAAAATTCCATATTTTTTTGTGTATCCATACGCAGGATTATACACAAGGAACTTTTCAGGGAATAGGCCAGTGGGAATGTGCAGAATATGCTAAGGGGATGTTTCAAAGTTCAAATTTTGGTATTAAGTGAGAGAAATTTTGCTAGATGCAAGGAAGAAAAATATGAAAATGATGGGATTAAGTGATTAATTAAATAATTCTTTGAGAAGTTTCAGTATGTCTGGGCTCTTGCAAGTGAAAGCCTACACCTGGCGATGTGTCTGTAGCTTTTGTCATCACCATGTAAGAGCTGGGCTAAAATTGGGCTTCAAAACCCCTGTAATGAAGAATTACTAGTTGGAAGGAAATACTGGGGGAAAAATATTATTTTTAACCTCATATTTCATAGTATATTTTATGTAGTTGTAAGAAGGATAAATTCAAGATTATAAAATGTATTGCTCATTTTAGTTCTAATAAATGTCCAGACCATTAATTTCTTAGACATACTTCTTGTGTAAAAGTGGAAGAAATACAATTTTATTTATAAAAATATACACTATTTATTTGGTAAAAATCTTTCCTGTATGTAAGCTTTAAATAACTGTTTAATAATGTAAAGATCTGTGCATAAAAAATAAGCGCTTATTGATAGTCTGTTTTACATAAGAATAAGATTTTCAGATATCCAGCTGTACTCTTCTGTGTAATTTCCCCCCACAGAATGGTACGATTCCTCTTACCAGATGGAAAGGCAGGTAAAAATATACTGGGTTATGAGTCAAATTCACCATTCTGTTGATATCACTGCAGCTTTATTTGCAGATAGCAGAGTAAATCTTTTCCCAATTGTTTCCACTCAGAGTTTCTCTTGCTGCATTCCAGTAGGGGAAGAATTGGCAGCAACCATATAATAAATTCACTTGATTTGAACTTCCTTTATCAGAGACACGCACACAAACCCCAAAACCAAATAGACAAAAAGGAATTCTTCTTGCTGGAAATTTAATAAAAACTCCCTTATTCTCTTGAGGAACTCTATTTTCCTGATCGAGGATATAATCCATTTAATACTGGTTACTGTGGTGGTTGGTGGTTTTCTAAAGTGAAATTAAAAAGTATAATATTTAGTGGTTTAAAATACTACAGAAACAGCTTTTTTTTTTTTTTT
>QWTY01003604.1:0-10758 GCA_008033365.1 Pseudorectes ferrugineus | reverse complement strand
CAGAGGATGCTGGCATGAACTCTGGCCATAAATCAGAGGAGAGGAATGCTAGAGCCAGTCTTTCTGTCCATCCAAACCAATTATTTTTGGGAACTATTTCTGTGAGTGTCACGTTCTTAGGCAGGCCAAGGGAGACGGAAAGCCATGGAGCATTTGGGTGTCTCCTTAAGTCACTTCTAGGCCCCTTGGATGTTTTAGAGCATCTGAAGAACCTCTTCTTATGGTGTTCATGGATTTATGGGGTTCCCTATAGCAGCTTTTGACAAATGGAGACTATGACATCTTTGTGGGATCCTCAGCCTCATAAATGCAATACCATGAGATATTTCTGTTGGCATTTGGGGAGAACTGTGGAAAATCATTTCTGCGAGTGTTCTGATAACCAGGAAGATCACAGACCCACCTCATCAGACAAACATACAGGCAGAGCTTTCAGAAAATGTCTGCCCCATCTCTTCAGGCTATAGCTTTCTTTAAAAAAAAAAAACAAAATTGCTCTTAGCCACATATCTATGTATGTTGGTGGTGCTGTTACTTTGAGCCTGTCATCAGGCTGATTGAGTCCACAGCATTACTAAGGTCATGGTTCTCCTCCAGTTGCCTTCATTTACTTGGCAGGGGGTCACCCAGATCTGGGACACAGAGGCAAGATACGGATGAATATGTGTCCACAGCATGCCCACTTCGGATGTGTGTCTGGCATCCCTGTTCACTCCAGTCTGCTTTCTAGCTTCCATCACTTGCATTTCCTACAGATGGGAGTAAGGCATGAGCCACCACAATGGCAAGAATCAGGACAGCAATCTTTGTGACTGGGTAGTACAAAACTGATTGCTGATCTCCACACTTGCTGTCCTGAAAACCTCGTCCCAGTTATTCCTCAAACTGCCAGTCCAACTTTCCCAAACTCTAAGAAAACGAAGCTTCTTATCTTTCATCCACTTCTGACATCCTGCCTTGCCTTTGCACCTGACCTACCGAGATTCTCCTCATTCTTGCGGTGTTTCTCTAGGCTGTGAATCACAGAAAAGAATGGGAAAAATCAAAAAAGAAAACAGTCCTAATTTCTACTGGTGGGATGCTCCCTTCCACCCACACTGGCCTTGTTTAGGTGGCTGTGCACACAGCACGGCGTTTCTAGGCTGACAAAGTTCACACAGGGTAGCAAAGCCAGCTCACCACAAGGTCACCATCAAATTAGCATCAGCAGTGTTTCTTGGCCCCTCCGCGTGATCTTTAGGGAATAGACAGATCAAAGGGAAAGTCATCGAGTTTGGGGATTTTTGCCTTCCAAGGCATGGGTACAAGTGTCCCTGGCTGAAGAGCAGCAGGGGGAAGATCAGAGAGGTGGTGACCACGGGCAGGCTGAGGAGACAAGGAAAGGATAAAGCCCTGCAAGGAGGTCGGTGCCCCTACACCTGCGGGATGTGGGGACCATGGCAGCAGAGTAACATGGGATAGTTCATTCAGCCCTTGTGCTGCAGCTGACACAACTCCACCAACCACAATTTGTCACCTGCCTTCTCTCAAAAGCCATTCTAATGCTCACATCAGTTCAGAACAATTTTTCCTAACTCCTTTCTGTTTTCTCAGCTAAAATATAAGAAGGCAGAATTCATTTAAAACCCAAAGTCTCAGTACTTCACTGTTTTTTCAGTAAGCTATTTTACAGTGATGTATGCTTTTCCTCTTTACCTTTCTCATCTTTCTTTCCACCAAATATTTTCCAACAGCCACAGTCTAACAATAAAAGCAAAATATTTAAAGTACCAAGAAAAAAAAAACCAACTCATTTAAACTGGTTGAAATAGATCACATCCACAGATAGGACCTGTAAGCATTAAGAACATAAAAACTTCAGCAGAAACACATTTTAAAAATTAAGGAGTTGAACAAAACAGGTTGGAATAAAGTCTGTTTTTTAGAGGTTCTGTTTTCTAGGTTTTCTCTCTACAAAATATTTTGCTGTTTGTCTTTTGCTCTTTATATATCACACAAGTTTTTGTGTGTAATTCTGTAAATTTCAAATATATATATTATTTTGTATATATTACTTTTTATTTTGTATACATTTTTTGTTTAATAAAATAGAAACAGGAAAAGAAAAAGATCTGGTTTAATACATCAGAAAGATAATGGAAATGGCAGGATACATGATAAGTGCAGAAAGAGTGAAAACCATATTTACTTATTCTACAGAGGAATACATACAGTCAGTAGTATTATACACATGTTTTTTGAGTGGTTTTAATTCCAGGAAGTGCTTAGAAAATTTACTTTTTTTTTTCCCCCGAAATCCACAGAGGTTTTACTTTTCTCCATTTTTTAAATAGATCTTTAGGGTTAAACACAAACAAAATTACTTTTTGAAATAGGATTGGTGTTCAAGTGATTTATAATATCTAAAAGGTGTGAAATAAATCAGAAGTGAGTTTTGGGAAGAAATTACTTATTTGTACAACACTAGATAGCCAGAAAGTCAGAATATAATTATTTGTTTACCATGTATATCTTTCTGTAGAAAAATGGCAATGAATAATTTAATATTTCCAGGTTAGACAACACTGTTACAACAAAAAGTATTTATTCAAAAGTCAGCAAATTTTAAGGTATGACAGAGAAGAAAAGGTAGAAAGAAATGGATTTTAGAATGTGTTTTGTTTGGTTTCTTTAAGAATGGTGTGGTCTTGCGGTCTGAGGAATTTCAGGATCTTTCAGTTGATTTAATTTCCTATTTCCTTTTTTCAGACCTCAAATAATCACAGACTGTGATTCAGTATGTATTTTGTTACGGTAGAAAATATCATCCTATCACTTCTAGAGACTTTTATTAGTATAGATCCCTTTTTCCTCCAAACCAGTTAATCTTCACAAATGTTTGATTTTTGCCATTGACTTGGATAAGATGCACAGCCAGTTAGCATCCTTGGTGTCCTAGTTTTGTGCTCAGAAACAGATAACCTTGCTGTAGAGCTCTGTGAAAAAACTCTGCAGACTATTCAGGTGTTTAACTGATCCATATGAATACACTAAATCAGACCATGTTTCTGTGAGATACTGAGCTATTTATCACCGTTTTTCATAAAGGGGAGCAGCCTTATCAGCCTGAGAAGCACAGGTGAGAGTGAAACCAGAGTATCCTAACTTCATCTATGTTCTCTGTAAAAGGCATGCAAAAGATGTGCTACAGACACACAAATTTTATCCAGCTCCTAATGCTGATCCCTGCTTTAGTCTGTTCTTCTTGTTGCTTTGACTTAAAACATATATATGTGTGCATTTTTCTTCCTACCCTGGCCTTTGCATCCCATCTCTTCTAGCCTGCTGAAGTATTCCATTAAAGCACCAACCAAACCCAGGCTTTCTCTTTGAGGACTCCCAGCTTACCTGGAGTAACCTACTCCTGGGTATTGGGTAAGAGATTTTTTCCACACTTGGGAATGTGTATAATTCAGAGGAACCATCAGGGAACGCTTGCATATTTACCTTGTAATCTACACCTGAAGGTTTCATTGGTTGGCCTTGGGACTCTAATTCAGGTAGGGCTGGCATGCCAATGCAGCTGAGAAGAAAATAATCTCAGAATGTTTTTGTCATCCTATGTGTCGGGATGGTTCATCTTAACATGCATGAGCAAACCTCTCCCTTGGTGCAATTTGTAGAGGAGCATTGAAAAGCAAAGTGGGCTTGGTGAGGGTTTACCTTAAAATACCATGCTGTAAAGTGTTCAGCAGCTGTTCAGCAGATTCTCCATCTGCAGGGCAGAGGGTGAATGGAGGATTCAGCCTCTCCCAGTGCGAAAACCCCATCTCCACTTTGCGAATCAGGGCACAGGAAAATTTATAAATCCCAGATTTAAAGCCAGACAGGAACACCATTGCCATTTTAGCCTGACCTCATATGTATGTTACAAGACAACTTGCCTCAGCAGTATTATTACAATTAAACAATTACTCTTTTTCATTACACCTTGGACACTCCTCCCTCACCTCCAGAAGAAAGTTAAGCACATTGAAAAAGGTGTTGTTCTCACAAGCCCTTACACTGAGTACACAGAGCGTAGTACAGGCTGGAGCAAGTTATAGATGGAGAAGTTTCTTACCATTCATGTGTTCCAACAAAAACCATTTGCTGATGCTTTTTTTACGGCATTCAGCTCTTTATACTGTTATTTATGCAATGTCAAAATGCTACAAAAATTAAGCTTAGACAGACCAATAGTGAAAATAGTCTGTGACGTATATATTTTAAAGCAATAAAGAACTCCTTGAAGTTAGAGGCTACTGTGGCCTGAGTATGCCCAAAGACAAAGCAATTGAGGGTTTAAAGTTGAAAACTTGGGTCCTAAGAAAGTTTGGTAGATTTTAAATCCAAACCAGTTCCAACCAGATACCAACTAACCAGTCTGCAAAAACCTGACTGTCATCTGGGGGCAGCCAGAAGAGGAGTACTGGAATAGTATAATTTGCGCACTATAAACCTGTCTGGGTATTTCTGGCACTATTGTTAAATTAAAGTTATATTAAAATGAAACACTTCACTATTTAGCTTTCTGTCTGCCTGGCAGGTTTTGCAAAATAAATCCAGTTGGAGAAAATTGGCCCATTTAAATTGGTCATTGGATATGGCATTTCTGTACCATCAAGAAAATGGCTGCACATTTTTTTAATTGTTTCCCTTGCATATAATTTTTAAGCAGTCTTATAAAAATGTTTTCCTTGTTTCACTCCCCACTGAATTAAGAATGCAGATGAACAGTTGCCAGTTGGCCTATGTGATAGTCATTCCAGCAGGCAGCAGTGAGAAAGTATGAAGTGGTTTTTGGAAGAACTACCTTTCTTTGCAAAATGCACTAGGCTTTGCATAGCTTGAAAGAGATGCCTTTTATTCCCTGCAGACCACTTCCTCCAGCTTGGGGAGAAAGAAGAATTTCCTAACCGGTGAGCATAAAGGATAAACAATACAACATCTTATATGTACTGTTTGTGATCTGCTTTGCAAGTAAACAAACTTTTGCTACTTCATTGAAATCTTAGTGACTTATATTCTCCAAAAATCTTAGCTGTGCGTTAAGACAGAAGTCTCCTGTTGCTGTAGGCATGTATGGTATTTAATTCTCCCCCCATCCCCTCCAAACTCTGCCTGTCTCACCAGCACACACTTGCACACACATATCCATTAACAAAACAATGATTGCCATGTCGTTGCTTGGTTGTAGTCCTTTCTTAGCGGATTGGGGACAGTCACGGTTTCCTGGAAGACTTCATCACACTGACACACAAAAAAAGGTATGAGATGTATGGAAAGTAAGAACAACAACCAAAACACTTTGTGCTGCCAGCTTATCAGATAAAATCTGCATGAAAAGGTGTCAGTGCTTCTGCTCTGTCATTGGAAGAGAAAGAAGGGAAATAAATTCTCATTGGGGCTGCACTCCCTGCTAATGTCTCTAGAGCTGTTGAAAGTGAACAGATAAGGAGATAGCTATTTTATTGTATTGTAGTAAAACTAAATAGTTTTCAAAATGCAAAGTTAAAAAAGAAAAGGTTCGTCAGATGAAACAAAAAAAAAAGGATGACCAGAAGTGAGTGGAAGCAGGACAGTGACATGGTGTGACTGAAGGCACTTCCTTTAGAAGGGGGGGGGGGGTTACAGGAGCTCCCTGCCCTGCTCCACTCACCCCCTGCCCGGGGGGGCACGGAGGCTCCCTGGGGCCCCCAGGGCCACCAAACAATTGCTGGTTTGTTGCAGGGAATGGCTGCTCAGGCCGCCAGGCCCAGCTGGATCAACACTCCCTGCTCCCAGACTGGCCTGGGGAGCTCCTCCACTGGGTAACGCCAGGCAAACCTACAGGAAACGTGAATAAATGAAGGTTTTTAGCCAAAAAAAAAAAAAAAAAGCCTCTCAACTAACTTTCCACTGTGGTGCTTATTTGACACTTTCAGCTCTCTGACAGCGCAAAAGACATCCACACCTGGGGACCAAATCTCAATCCTGACCCCAGCACTAAAGCAGGGGCCTCAAACTGATTTTTAGGAGACACTACCACATAGGAATATCTTCCTGCTCTGCCCAGCTCCTCCCCCAGCGAAGCTGATGGATTGGTGGGCACCACACCAGGGTGAGCACAGTGCCCACAGAGGACACTTCTGTCCCAGGACTCTGCCTTCAGCACATCAGGGCTTTGCTCTGGAACTCTCAGCCTGTGGAACAGGCACCACCAGTTTGATCCACATTTCATGAACCTCCACATGACAGTTGCAAGAGGTTCCACAGAAATACCAGAGAAAACCTGGAAAAGACACCTTTTTATAACAATCTTCTCTTGCTTCTGCTTTTGAGGATTAGGTTTCTTTCAGTGTGCTCTAGACTGTGTCATCTGGCAAAAACTGGCTTTATCTAGATCTAATTGTTTTCTCAATTAAGTCCAGAGAGAGATATTTTGCCTCTTGGATTACCAAACTCATTTTAAGAAGATAATTTAGTGGCTTAATTTAGTGACATTAAAATTAAATTTTAACTTCAGTTTTTGCCCCCACGCTGAGTTGTGTAATGAATAAGTTGCCTCCTGGGAGGAGTAAGTTTCTCTCCTGTTTTTCCTTAGTGGGGAAGACACTAGGGAGGAGGGAAGTACGAGGTGAGTTGAAAAAAATTAATCTTTTCATCTTTGAACTCTAATTCAGAGAATTAAGACTAGGCTAAGAAAAACACGGTTATCTTGACACCCCAGCAAGTAATCAAGTGCAAGATCTTCCTGCTACCACCAGGCTTCTAGTGCCCAGAGAAAGCCGTGAGGAATAAAACAAGTGGTCAAGGTATCTTTTACCAGTTTGGGAAACACAGCAGCCTGTAACCCTTCTAGAGTTAAATTAGGTAGATGGAGGCGTGGGCAGCACATTCCCCTCTTTCCTGGCTTCACTTGTGAAGCTGATGGGGCTGTGAAGGTCCAAGTGGTGAGGCAGATCCGCTCGCACCAGTGGCCTCCAAATGCAGATGAATAACATCAGTCAGCTGCCTTCGGGTATTTAGCTTTACCTCTGTCTTCTTTAGGTCCTATCACCTGTTCTCCTTGCACCAGACCTCTCCTCCATCCCTTTCCACTGCTCTCAAAATTGCCAGCTTCCCCGCAAGCCTCCACACAGCAGCCAACAGAGAAGTCCTACCCCCAATATCCCTACCAGCATGGAGAAATCCCATGGGCAACTGGGCATCCTTGCACAAATTCTGCTCCTCCAGACAGGCCTGGTCAGTTGTCATACGAAGTTAATAATTTCACTTTGCACAAGGTCCTGGAAGTTTCCAGTCTCGAGATGATGCTAAGCATCCAAATCTTGTGTTAATCTCTGCTGTGGTGGATGGGTTTTAATGTTTCTGAAAATCAGGGTCTGGGTGAGGCAGGCAGAGGTCTGGGGGAGCAAGCCAAGAGAGCAGCAGAGCCATCTGCTTCTTCACAAAGAGTTTTAAAGGGACTTATCCTGTTATAAGTTACTTTTCTGGATCCAATTTAGATCCCCTTTCTTGTGCTTTTCACAGAAAAATCTGTTGACTGCAGCTGAAGTCAATATGAAATTTGTTTCACAAGAATGTTAAGAACATTGAATAGGGCCTTTTGTTCCCATATTAATTTTTTATTTTTCAAGATATACAGTGACACTTTATAAGCAAATGACAATTCAGCTTTAGAAAAAGCTGGTGAAGGGTTGAAGTGCCAAAAAGATTAGTTGAAATCTCTTAAAGAATGGCAATTACATTAATAAAACTAACACCTGAGAGCTGAAATGATGTGGTTCTACTAGCACTGCTATCAAAGGATTAGTAAACACTCAAGGGACAACCATTCTATAAAGCACACATTGTTCTCCAAGTTCGTAAATAGAAGATTGAATCAATGATGATAGACTGGGCAATGATAATTTTTAAAAATGCAATTCAGAAAGTTTAGATTATACACTTCCTTCCTTACCTGAATCCTTATGCATATTTTTAAAATATTAAGACTACTTTTAATGCCTGCCTTACAGAACTGCTAGCAATTTTGTCTTCCTAAAAAGCTTTGCCTTTAAAATATGTGCCTCATCACATATCCATTTATTCCTCTCTGTCATACACAAATATTGCTTTTCACACCTCATCTCTCCCACAAGCAACCCCTCATTTGTAACTCAGACATTGATATAAAGAACAACAGAGCAACGACAAAGCAGGTTTTTCTTGATGTCAAGAGTAAAAAGCATTTTAAAAATTCCAGTTGAGAAATATAATAAATTCAATCATTTAAATGTTCTAATATTTTAGATATAAAGGCAATTAATATATTCGCATTTAAACATAAACCTTATTTCACATCTGAGTACTAACTGAAATTAGTAATATTTTCTAGAGAATATTTCTTTAAAAGTTGAATAATTCAAAATGAAACCTTTCAGTAGCTAATCAATTTTTTTTACTAAGATGAAAAGAAAAATCTGTAAGACTATTCCTTCATATTTCTGCTTCTCATCCCTGTCTGATCCTACTAAGGTCCAGTTGCACTTTTTCTCTAGGCATGCTTCTAGAAATGATACCCGTAAACACAAAAGTTACACTTTGAGAGTCTAATGCTCTTTGCTAATTTCAGGCTGAGCCCTTTTCATGTTGAGTGCTGCACAGAAAAAAGCAGGCAAAAATTTCGTCTCCAGTGTGACTCTTCAAAGGAGTCCCAAAATGATTCTGTCCCATAAGTGCGGCTGTCGAATCAGTAGCGGTGGGTTGAGAGGTGCAGTGAGGCCTCTGAAATGCTTTTCAAATATTTTTACAAGAAATGGAGAGATTATGTCCTTGAGAATTCCATGTGCCTTGCAGAGGGCTCATAAATAAACAGCTTTCAGGATAATGTTTCACACTTCAGCAAACTCAAGAAAGGAGAATATGTTACTCTAATGATTTCTAAGGAAAAGTGTTCCTCACAGAGCCGCTTAAAGTACAGCAGTGCTTTCTGTCAAGTTTTGCCTCCATATGACTGTGTTTCCTTTGGTGTGGATTAATTATCTGTATTTTTCAGTCTCTTCAGCCGCCCTAGTCACATATGTACCTATGATTTTATTACTGAGTTTCCAGTGTTTGCTGGTTCCACCCTCAATCTCCTCCCAAAGTGTTTCTCAAAACCCTCAACACTTCTTTTCTGGTTTTTGCTTGGCTTGGGGATTTTTTGGCTTTTTGGGTTTGTGTTTTTTCAAAACATTTCCTGTTTCTCTTGATTTTGAATTTGCAGCTCCATCAGAGTAGCAAAATATGCACCACAGTCACACATCGCACACACACATCTGGTTCCCACTGGCTATGAACAAGAATATACCAATGAAAAAGGTCCCTTCTCATTAACTTAGAGTTTAAGCAGCATTTACAGGGAACGCCACAGAAAATCCCTACCACAAAATCTGCCGGTTGCCTGCTTAGGTTTTGTCTAAACAATTTGATCTATCCAGTAACAAGATAAAAAGGATTTAAGTCTCACCTTGCTCTATAATTTAAGAAACGTCTGTGCTGGGCATGATGGTCCCTTTCAGTGCAGTGGGGGCTCTTCTTAGGGCTCTGAGCTACAACTTCTGAGTGACTTCTATCAAGTTTATCAGATTCTAAATCAGGTTGAAGTTATGAGTTCTGTTTTTCTTCGCTGCATACTGCTGCTCCTAAGTGGGGTTTCCTGACAGCTTCTCAGCTCCTAATTCAGGCTACCTGTGAAACACACAGAAGCATGCAATAGGGATCAGCTGCTTCTCTTTTCCCTTAAGATGAAAATTAGCAAAAAATATGAACATTTCTGACTGAAACCGAATGCTTTATCGATGAACGAGAAAAGTCCACGGCAAATAAATGTGACTACGTGCTGTTTTGTCTTAGTCTTTCTCTTCTGCTGCTTCCAATTTTACCTCCTAGAATTTAAAATCTATTCAAACTATGCTGTCTCATTCCTGTGCTTGTGTCATAGGGTGATAAATGCATATTACAAGCAGCTGCTCTCTTCTTTCCATTAAGGTATAAATTTTGGATTCATACTTATGTTAGTGCAGATATAGCAATCCTAATTAATATGGAACCATAAAACTATTTGGTTTTTCAGATAATTGGTAAAAACACAATTCTTCTTTCAACATTTTCACCTTAACCTGAAAATAATTTTTTTCACCCTATCAAGATAAAAATTTATTGTGATACAAATATTTTATTCAAGGCATTTTGTTTCCTGCATTGCCTTGTGCCAATTGAAATTTAATTTCGGTAAAATTAACTATTTCAAGATATAGTTTATATTCAGAAGAAAAACTGAGCTGTTTTAGTTCAAGAGTGCAAATCAGTGTTGTAAAGTTTCCTCACATTCTGTAGAGGGTTTTGGGTTTTTTTCCCAGTCAAGATTCTTCACCAATATCAGGAAACAGACCAAGCACCAAGGATGTGGAACTTGAACACAGAAGTGCTTTTATGTTGTGGTTAAACCATCCTGCAAGATTTTTTGTACTACCCCTGCCTCTATAATTTTTAGTTCATGTGAGCTGAAAGAGGGATATTTGATGGAAGAAAAAATGTTTTGAATTGAAGAACAAAATTACAAAACCACTGGCATCTCAGAGGGACAGAGCAGGGCATTACAGGGATGACCCCTATGACAGTGAATTTTAAAAGAGAAATGATGTTTTTTAGTAACCTGTCTGCTTCCCTGGCTGTTTTCTAAATGACCCCTATATCTATATGTCATTTCACAGAGCTGATAAGGTTGCTTGC
>QWTY01003602.1:0-49965 GCA_008033365.1 Pseudorectes ferrugineus | reverse complement strand
GACAGTAAACAAAAATAAACACTTTAAAATTAGAGTAACTACAAGTTAGAGTACAGGGTAGGCCGCGCTGTGGCACTATACTTCTGAAACTGGAAAAGAAAAGGTTCCTGGAGATAGCAATACCCAATCAGTAGAACATATCCACACTTCTCTTCCTAAAACAGCATAAGAAATTACGTTTGAACATTATTTGCATTACATATTTTCCGCTATGAGCTAGCCTACTGGAACTGGAAACGTTACTTCTTGTCACTTGACTGACCTCATGGTTTGGAATCAGATGCACTGCCCTCTTTTCTGAGAATTTGGGAATGAAAATAGTGCTAAAGCAGAAGTGGTCTTTGTGGAACAAAACTTTGGTTAGATTGGGGTAAGACATCACTCCTCAAAAAGTGGCACAAGAAGAACAGTTACAACAAGCCACCAATACTACACACAGGAGGAATGGTACTAGGGATCACTGTTTGCAGTAGGCTTCCAAACCTACAAACGGTACAGGGAAAAAAATCAGCAAGCAACCATTTCACAATGACACAGCAGAAATGAAGAAAAAACAGATGATCTGTGCTTGGCCTTTAACAACAATGAAGGCTCAGTGTGGTGAAGCAGTACAGAGCAGTATTTCAGTTTCAGAATTCTAAATTTTGAAGGAAACAGTATGGACAGTTTTGACATAGCTTTGCTTATGCCAGAACTCATTTCCTTCCTTTTTCAATATATACTGTCACCACAGTGTTTTTGCATCTCAGACTTGGCCTGTTTCCTGTACCAACAGAAAATACGACTTTGGTTAAGGATTACTGCAGATCAAGAAATTCACGCTTAATAATAACTCAAGGGAATGATCAGTGCACTGCTCAAATTCCATTGCAAGCACAGCTATTTCTCTGTTGAGTTACGGGACGAGAGAGAAGTCACTGCAAAGAATGACCTTACAAGAAAGCAAAACCAGTTAAAAGTGTCGAATCGGCAGAACTTTCATGAACATGCATACATGTCAATAAAAAAAAAAGCATTAATTATTGCAAGGAAATAAGAAGTATGTCTAAAGCTACTGAACTTTGGCATTACAAAGAATATTGTACAAAACTGCTGAAGTAGCCATAACTTCACATTTTTCTACCTCAGTATGATTTCACTATTTACTTTGTTTTCAGTGAAAAACTCTATTTTAGTAGCTGATTCAAGGCACAACTGATATTTTGTCTTTAAATTAAAAGTGAACATTTCTTTCTCACTCTTTCCCCCTTTGCTTTTAAAGAACACAGTGTGAGTACCTCATTAATGAATTATTCACTCTGAATCTGCGTTCGTTTATAACGAAGCAAAAAATCCTTTTACAATGTCCCCCAACTGGGTCACTTGCCTCTGAATGTCAGTGCTGGATTTTGCTGTGCACCCAAAGTCACCACAGCAGCAGGTAGCCTTTCAAGTAGATCATGATTAAAATTGAAGTCAATTCCTGCTTTACAAGTCTGTGAGCCAAGCCAATTTGTCAGCAACTGGTTGCGGGCAAAAGTACAAATTTCTATCTGGCCTATTGAATAGCTAATTTGAGTTTGTTTTCTGGAAAAACAGTAGCCTTAAAAGCCAAACACTTAAGAACACAGACAGACACTTGGCCAGCATCACACCATGGCTTCCTTCCACACTTTGTGAAGCTAATTGGAGGCCCTAGTCTGCAAGTGCTTTGCATGCATAATGGGTCCATGGGCCATAAACATATGCTTCTTTTCCATGTAACAGCACTCCAGCTTCAATTGTGAGGGCCAGAGGAAGTGAGCAAGAATAAAAAGATTATACTTACTGTAAGGAACACATTCATACTGAACTTCTAGATATTTGTATGTTCCAGGACAAGGATCAGGAAACACATCTGACCCAGTAACTACTATACACTGTGTTCGGTTGTTGCACCTGTAATGGAAAAAGAAAGCAAGCTAATTAATTTAAAATTACATTCAATTTGCAAGTTCATACTAAAGGACTACATTCAGTGCTAATTCTCTTCACACTTGGGCAGTTCAATCCATAGACAACAAAGTTAATTAATACTAATTAGCCAAAGTCCAAAAGAAGGCTTCAGGACAATATTTTAGTTCAGGCTTTATACTTTTAAATATGGAGATCGATGTTATCTTAACTGTCCCCATTGGTAGAGATAGCTGTACCAAGTACCAAGTTTATACTGATTTGATACTACTGTTCAGTAAAAAGAAAACAAAATGCAAAGATGATATGATTGAAAAAATGTGCAATTTTGAATCATGTATAATAACAACGAGTAATTCCTTCCATCTTCAGAGACATACATCCTGCTGAACAGTTTTACATCTCAGAGAGATTTTTCTTGTGATTCAAGGAAATTATTTTGGTTGGAAGAGCTATTGTAGACAAAGAACATTAGCATTTCCATTGTAAGTATTTTAGGAGCAATTGGTGGACTCTAAGTTTCCTCTGTTAGGCTACAGGAAGCAGTAAAGAATGACCACTTGAGGAAATAAGAACAGTTAAAAAGAACTGCAGGAAAATGAATTAAAATGTAGTTTTGAGGAGACTGAAACATAAAAAAGTACTCACTTTACAATGAAAGAAAATGCATTTTGATATAAAGAAGAACTTTATTACAATGCCTCTAATTGTGAGGATTTACTGAACCTCATGTTTTTGAAGGTTTTTTTAAATACTATTACTACTACTATACTCAATTTTAGACTATTATTATTTTTTCCAGAACAAACAAAAAAACCCAAACAAACAAATATTAGCTTGGAAGTTCAAAGTGAAAAAACAATCACCCAACCTTGAAGAGATGGTCAAAATGCAATACAGAAAAACAGTCACGAGGAAGAGGAAGAAAAAAAAGAGAAGGTCAGGGAGTTTGGTGACTAAAAGGCAAAGAGCTTGGCTGATCTTCTCAGGGGTTAGTTTTGTTTGTCAGCAAACTGAATAACAGAAGTCTGAACTTAAGTAATAGACTAGTCTTTGACTCCAGCTGTACATCAACTTCTCTATTGCCCTACTTCTTCCCATACTCCCTGAATACCACATTTCCAAAGCTAAAATAATCTGCCTTATATCAGTGGCTTTCCACAGCTGTACAGTGCCAACAGGTATTAGAATTATTCATGCTACCTCATAAAAGGTAGAGCAAACACAATTCAAAGAACTCTAATATAAATCACTTCCTTTTTTATATAGTAATCAAACTAGCACAGAGCCGGTCTGGACATGGTGTGCCTCTCTGCTGAGCAAACTCGGAAACAACAGCTCTTCTGACTAGATCAGTTAACTCTTCTTTTCTTTTTCCTCTTTTTGTTTATTTTTTTTTTAAGTTGCTTATTTCTACCATCATAAGGCTCATAACTGCAGAACTAATTGGAAATAGTCAGGGATTTCTGTATATCCACAACCATGGATACGGATAGATGGTGGGGAATTCACCTGTCACCTTTTCCAGAAGGCACAGCCAGGTCCCCTGCACAGCTATTGCACAAATAGTGTCGCCCCACTCCCATCCCAATGGAACAGTCAGTCAGTGCAGCAGCTTGTGCAGGATGTTAGAGAGTCTGGAACGACTCTGACACATCCAGTGGCTTCAGACCCAGGCTGAAGTGGTGAAATGTGCACACAGCTTGCTGAGAAAACCACTGTACTCAGTCTGCAACACTGAAAATGTACACACAGCCCCTCCCACGGAGGACAAAGTGCTGCTCTTGTGTGTGGTGTAGATGGAAGCTGTAGAAGCAGGAGAAGGCAACGTCTCCCCAAACCTCACAGGCCTCTCTGCAATATCCCTGATACAGCATTTTTTACATGCCACACCTCAGGTATGCTAACCAGCATGAGAAAATCTGGGATGTAAGATTTTGTAACAAATTTCTTTACATTTGTGTTTCTTTAGCAAAAATCTAACGCTGAAACCAAAATAATTCCTACAAGACTTCTCCTGGTGCATCATTCAGTATGATGGTTTCCACAGCTTTGAGCTGTATGAAAATTTTATTTTATACTCAAATGAGCAGCAATTAAGACAGAATTATTTATTTGTTACAAAATAAAATGAGTACATGTTGGGAGAAATTGCTTGAGAATGAAACTAACCAAGGTCGTATTTAGTGGTGGGAAAAAGACAAACTCATTTCCCTGTGAAGAGTTGTTTTCTTCAGTTTCATTTTCCCCCAGTAAAAGATTCATAATGCTGCCATCAGCCAGGAAACCGAGAAGAACTTCATGCTAGATTTTATCAAAAGGATGTGTAATAATAATTCAGAAGAAAATGCAGGTTTTTCTCTTTGTACAGTAAGTGTCAAGAGTCAAACTTCAGGCATTGAGTGGTGTTTATAGGAAATTGATGCCACTCTAAAAACTTTTTACTATTCCTTTATGAAAAATTTCAGCTGCTGTGCACATGGTCACCTTTTGCCCACCTTTGCCCAAACCCAAAACTCCAATTACAAAACAATGAGCTATGCCCACTGCTGCAGTATACAGCAGTGCTACCAGGCCCACCAGCACTTCTTCAAAAAGTGCAATTACTTGAATAACTACATGAATAGCATAGTTGTGCTTTAAGTTGTAGGTTTTCACATTCAAATCACTGATTTTGCTGCACTGTTGGCTGTATTTTATAAAACCTGAGTAATTTACATGCACTTCCAAGATTTCAAATTAAAGACATTTGATTAGGATATTCACAGTTTAAAAAGTCTACATTCAGGTAACTATTTTTTACATAGTTAGAGCTCATATTTCCATTAGAGTGAGACCTTCAAGAAAAACCCACAGCAACTATAGCAGCTGTCAATCCCAATTCTTGGGTTAAAGAGAAGAGATGAAGAATGAGTGGACTTTGTAGTAGTAGTTCTGAGACAAGTAATTCAGGGAATTTACACTATTGTGATTTCTTCTATGGATAAATTAAAGCCTTCTGTTCACTGCACTGTTTTTCTCTGTAAAACCAGGGATACTTCTCTGTTAGCTTTTGGCCTATAGTTCTGCTGCTGTCTGCAAAAAACATTTTACATTTACATTCAGTTGAGCCTCTTTAAGTCAAGAAGCACAGAACTCTGTGGTATATTGGATAAAAGAGACTCCACTCTCCACAAAATAGCACTAAACAGCAGATTATCCTACATGGCTACGGATTATCAAAGCTACCTCATTACTGTCATAGCAGAACTTCATAATTTTGAGACACCTCTACACTTAGAAACAGTGTGCTTGAAGAAGAGGATATTGCACTGTTACAGCCTTAAATCTGGTGACCCATTCATTTTTGTAATGGGCAAGCACCTTTTGTGTCACAGGATTCTCCAGAACAAGACTATTGTGGAAATACAGTGCCTGGGAGTTTCCAAAATTGGCCTAGACACCATCAGGAAAAAAAAAAAAATCCAAACCTCAAAAACCTGAACTGGCAAATAACTTGAAGTCTCTCATTCATTTTAACCAAAGTTATTTTTTCTACACAATATACTGTTAATTTGGTCCATCTATTCAAACTCTTTCAGAATTGTTCCAATGAAGGTGTGATACAAACCAGCTGCAATTTCTGCAAACTTAAGACAAATCACAAATACTTTGGTGTTTCAGTGTTTGTAATCCAGTGTTTAAGTTCTCTGTAGGTTTTAAGTAACCTGCAAGTAGTTCTGCAATCTACATAACCGCATATTCCCCAGCGTAAGTTAAAATATGGACATGTTCAGGGAGTTATGTACAATCTTAAAATTCATATGATCTCACACTGACAAATGTCTTCATGCTCAAGAAGAATTCACAATATTCACAAAGGTTTATGATACAATGACTTTGTCATTTACAAGGAAATACAGCAGATCAGCAAAGAACTCTATAAATTCAGTAACAGTTAATTTAGGACAGGTAATGTATGAATTAAATTTGAAACACTAGTTAGGAAAAGACTACCTGTAGTAGTGAAAGAATGATAATTCAGGCTCTTGTGTTAGCAGCGACAACAGTTTTGCAAGGGGAAATGCAGGAATTGCCACTATTCTCATGAATGCAAGGAGCAATTTTGTACTCTGACACTCGTTTCTTCTGTATTTTAGTATGAATGAAGAAAGGTTACATCTTCATAATGCACATGCATCACTTAGAGTAATCTAAAAATCAAATGGAGTGTTTAATTAACAGTTACAGTATAATGTCTGAACTCCTTTCACCTCAAGAAGAAGACTGTGCAAATGAGGAATGGCCCTTCACATTTCAGATGAATACAGAAAGAAAAAGGAAAGTAGAGCAGCTCCAGCAGGGCTGTCATTATCTTCTGCTCATGATGTAGCCATTTCCCTGCTGCATCCATTCTCTCTGCTCAGGTTTAAGGACTGCTGTATTTTCCATGATAATATGTTTGTATTTCAACTCTAATCTTGACTTGTACAATTCCCAACAAATTGCTTTTGCTCTTTTTTATTTTTTATTATTATCTTATGCTTATTATTGCACTTTTTCATGTGCAATGTATGGAGATGAGATTCCACGTGCAATCTATTGTGTGAGGTGTTTTAATCAATAATCTTGTTCTGTTGATTAAGCAGGGGCTTCTGTTTTGGCAAGATAACATTAGTTTCTCCTGTCATGCTCCCAAAGCTATTGGGAATCTTCAGCAGATCATTAGATATGCTACAATAAAGCTTTGGTACATTCTCTTTTCTTTCTTAAATTACTTCTTCACTGTCCTATCATTCCTCGTCACTGCTGGCACTGCATTATTATTACAGCTCCCCTGAAACTTGCACTAGAGCTATGTCTGCAGGCCATAGGATGCCATTTTCAATTGAAGCTTCTGCTTGAAAATATAAATTAAGAAAATTTCATTATCTCCTGCCAAGGGCCATTATTCACCATTGTTCTAAGGAAGATTAAAAACGCACAATCTATGGACTTGAACAAATACTCCAGCATTAAAATGAAAAACACAGTGTATCATGACTGGACCAGAAAGTGAAGCACTGGGATCTGAGAAACAGATTCTGGAAAGAAATTAGCACTACACGGAACAAACCAACTGACCGAGGGAAGAAGTCATCTTCATGGGCAAGTCACATCTGACACAAAAAGATACAAACAGATCCTTTTCAAGTGCTTCTTGCAGTTTGCAAAAATAAGGTATGTATGAAATAACGTCCGCATTGCAATTTATCCTTCTAATGCTTCTTTTGTTTTGCATATATAAGCTTGTCAAAGACAGTAACATAAAAGAAACATCACGTTATTTTGAAAAGGATATGGATTAATGCATAGCCAGAAAAGAACTATCAAAATAATTTTGTGTATTCCCAATGGTGTATTTCTGTGAATGCAGTGTTTCCTTAAGTAGGGTAGAATGCAAAACCAGAAAAGTCACATGTAATTCACTATTAAAAAAAAAAAGATATAATATAAACCCACATTTAATAAATAATTTTTAATAACGTTGATACATTAAAAAAAACTATCTTGGTGTGTTTTGAAACTTTCAAGCCAGTTCTGACAATATTTCTCTTTCAGCATATTGATTAAATACTTAAAAGCTAGCACGGTGGCATGTTCCTGCATATCGCCTGCAGCAACCTGCTCAAACACCACTTGAGGCACGTAAACTCCGAGTTGTAGCACCACATACTCCATATGGTCTTCTTGTTCCTTATTCACCCTGGGTGAGCCGCAGTCTGAGTAAAAAGATATGGGAATATGGGATGAATGCACCTCATGTGATGGCTTACACTGAAAAACTCCTGAACCTCGTTACCCAGAGTAAGTAGCTGTCTTTACAGATGTATTCCTAATGGTCTACAACTGCCATGTGAGAGGTGTTTTTGCTCTTGTATGCATATTCACTAAACCTCCACTCCTCACATTAAATGCAAAATTACATATGTATGAAGATGTCAGATATTACTTAAATGTTTTGTTTTATTAATTTTGTCTTGGAAAGTATGTGCAAAACTTACATATAAAAAAGAGAACAGAGATTTTATTTTAGGGGTGTTTAGATACATAAGTATGCACAAAGACATGCCACAGTAGATAAATTTAAAGGAACGTATTTAAATTCTGAGTTTCAAATTCACCTCACAAGCCATACATTATTACGTACTGAGACCTAATGAGTTAGCAATTTAAGCCTAACCAAAGCCTGGAAAAAAGACCTGCTAAGAAAATCCTGCCTTCCTATAAAGCCTGGATTTGAAGCAGGATTGGCCAGCCATCACTGCCATTTCCACAGTGCTCAAGCACTATCCTTCCCATGCAGGATGAGTGAGCAGGTGCATCCTACACAGCCACACATCCTTAAGGATAGATATATAATCCTGGAACTGGCCTTTTAAAACCCAGGAAGACACACTGACAACGTTGCTTATTCATGTGTAAGATTTTCTAAAAATTATTTTTAAGTTAGAAGCCCCAGAACTATTATAGGGGAATGAGCACGCAAAAGGAAAATAGCACCTATTTACAGAGCTCAAAGAGAAAACAGATTTAGTGAGCTGTGCTTGGTAGTTTCCATAATCTAAGAAAAAAAAGGAGATGCATGAGCAGGTATGATAGCAGAATTTGGCCATAAGAGCTGTGTCTAGATATTGGTGACTCTCCTATGACTGCTAAAGCAGTGAGGCATCCTAGAGCTTGGTTTGAAAATTCATGAACCAGCCCTGGGATTTTCTATGCACCTGGCAATGTGACCATTGCAGTAATAAATCTGGGGGATTTGGATGAAAAATATTTGAGGCAAAGAAAAGGAAAAAGGGTTTTTTTTCTCCTGTTTTCTTTTAAAATATAATATTGATGATTTGTTGAATCTTCCTAGTTATCAAGTAAACATACATAAGGATGCTAAATAGTGTGTAATTAATATTGTAGGAGAAGGTGCACCATAGCCTTGTTTCCATTCGCCCAATAAAAAAATGCAATAATATTTAATTGTGCTTTCCTTATACAATGTAATCTTGTGGGAGTCTAAGGGTACGCATTAAGCATAAAAACTCCAAATAGACAATAAAACACAGCATAAAATATGCAACTCCCATAGGCCTTTTCTTAGAATTACCCAGTCTGATTCACTATCAATGAATGTGTAAGGCAAAGTAATTTAACAATATTTCTTGCTTTCAACCTCTTCTTACAACTTTAATACATTTAGTTATGACCCATTTGCCTTTTAGTATTCATGTCTCTAAGTTCAAAGCAGTCACTGTTAAAATGGGAAATCTTCTCACGTACCCACATCTAAGCTATCAGAAATAGTTTTTTCTTGTTACAGTTCATCCTTGTTCTAATACTTTGCTTATTGGTGTAAATGCTATTATTATGGGGTTATCATTAACCTGAAACTGGAGCATCAGATAAAACACAGAGAGGAAAAAAAAGAGAAAAATGAAAAGAAAATGTGGATTCTCATGGAATTTATAACTCCTGCTTTCTCTTGGTATTTTTATAATCCCACTTTTCTATCTCCACTACTTTCTACCACATATACCAAAGGCCTACTAGACCAATCAGAGCTTGTGAGGAGATGGCTGGAAATCAAGGACAGTAAAACTAAGTATCAAAGATGCAAAGATGTGTGCAAAGTAAATGGAACAATCTCCTGGTGAGGTCTGTGTAGGTGCAAACCCAAACCCTGTAACAGTATGAAGAAGAAGAGACCCGTTCTTTAGAGAGAATGTTTCTAATGCAACCCCACCTGAGGAATAAGAAATGAAAATACAGTAATTTTCATAATAATAATATTTGTCATATTATTTATGTGCATGCATATTTGCAAGCAAGCTGCAGCATGGGATTACAGGCAGTGTACATCTTAGAACACCAACTAAGCCAAGCAGATCCGCACTGCTGAAAAGTAATAAGTTCAAAAGATCCAATTAAATGTTTCACCATTTAGACAAAATAAATAGCCTGCAGCTATGCTTACTTACTAATGAAAACTTTAGTAGTGCAGCATCGTCGTATCTGAGCAATTTGCACAGATTATTCACACCGAATGAGCACGAGTGCAGCATCACGCCTCGTGTGCTGAGCAGGTTTCAGGGGAGAAATGTGGGGCTGTGTAATAAACCCAGAGCTTTACGAAGGGGCATTTATTTCAAAGGCACAGTGCTAGAGAAGAGCTATAGAAAATCCAAGAGAAAATCCTGAAGCACAGTGTCTGATCCTTAGGAATAACACTGCAACAGACTTGCAGGAGAAGAGACTACCAGGTAGAGAGCACAGGATAAGAGTAAAAACCCTTTAAAATTCTTTTTTTGCAGCACTGTTGATCTTTTTTATCCATGGCTTGGCACGCAGCATATTCATAATGTAGTTAAAAGTTATGTAACTTAAGACAGCTTCTGAGTCATTATTAAATGAGTAACTTGAAGAATTATAATATTGAAAACATGTAGCCTTATCCTTCACGTTAATTTGCACAGATCTGAAATACATTTTTAACGATCACCCACTTTAATTACTAAAATAAGGTATTTTAGATGACAGGTATGATTTGTTACTGCAACTTTTGAAACACAGAAGCCTTCGTACACTTTCAATGCTCACACTTCCACCAGACCTCCAGGTGCAACGCAAATTCAGCGTGATTCACTATGGGTCTCCTGAGTTTAATACCTCTCTTCTGCTTACAGAAATGCATATTCAACAAAAAACTATTTTGCCTCTAACAGGAAATTAAGATTTAGTCATTTACAGAATTGGCCACTGAGACAACTAGATTCCATAGAGTCCTTTGGTTTCCCTGTGCAACTAGCAGGATGAGGACAATTTCACATGGGGCATGCAGTGGGCACAACCCTAACTCAACTTTAACACATGCATTCACCTTGAATAATTAAAAATATTATAGCCTGTATCAATTAGGAGAAATTATTTATAAAAATGTTCACCTATTGCTGTCAGCATATGGAAAAATGATCATATTTTTAACAAGGGAAATGGGAAATCGCTATGGGATGCCCTACTTAGATTAAATTAGCAAGATCTTGTTATCAGGCCATATAAAAGATACACCATAATAAGACGTGACCTTGCAGAACCTTGGAGCCAATCTGTGATTTTTTCTCCCCTATAACCTTTCCTAATTATCTGCAAAGTTACAGACCCTTTTGTGGCAGATTATTTTTCTGTGAATAGTGAGGGGTTTTGGGCTTTTAAATATTTAATTAGTCTTCTGATATGAGAATTGTTGCACATGCCAACTGCTTCGATTTTCAAACTGTGTTCATCCTAATTATGTTCAGATTTAGATTGGTCATCCCAAACCTCTCACTCTTGTAATTATTTACTCCTTAAAGATCATTCAGCAGAGAAATATTTTTCACCCTTATGGCTCTTTCTTTCCACAAATGGCTTTTCTGGTCCGTTAATTACCCACTCAGAGGATTAGAGTTTGTAATAATGCAAGAGATCCTGCATGTAAGATGAGTTTTACAGGGTGAAAAAGAATAAATTGTTTTTTGTAAACTTGCCTTGGGGAATATCCCCTTTTTGGGTTATCGTTTTCATCAACAGAGGCCATGTGCCCACTGCTGCATATCCACCAATTCCACAGGGCTACAGAGTGACTCATTCATACAGCTCAACAGAACTCAGAGCAAAATGCTGAGCAAGAGGCTAAAGACAATTTGGTTATTTTAAGAGATTTATAAAAGTGCAATCTGGTAGCAAGAAGGTACAATCCTTTTTCTCATAATTTTTAGTGCAGATTTCATGGCCTGAAAGTTACGCACATTTAACTGATAACTAATAATAAAATTACAACTTTTCTCATTTCATCTGCTGATTTTTTCCAGAAGTGCTGTCCCTTGGTAGATCTTTAATCAACTCTGTAACAGTGGTGTCATTTCCTATTAAAATGTGTCTGAGAGTCCTCACTACAAGTACTTTCTTTTCTTCTGAGAGGAATGCCTGTCACAAAAGCACTGTTATTCATTACCCACAGTGATGTCTGGATCTAATTATCATCTGGAAAGCTTGCAGGGCTTCCAGGTATAGGACTTCCCCTGCAAAAGTATGCTGGTCTAACTTGGAAAGCACAATCCCACTTTTTCTTTGCAAACTGAAATTAAGGGATTAAGTTACTGATTTGAACTGTGCACTCTCTGATTCCTGGAACTTCCAGTTTTAAGCCCAACAAAGTTTAGGGGACTGCTTCCGTTTGCTTGTTCCCACATCTGCAAAAATCCTGTCTATTCTGCAGCTGGTTTTTACACAAGCCAAGCAGATTCACCACTGTAAAACTTCAGAAAATTCACTGGCTTCACTTTGTCAATGCACAGATAATCTTTGTGTCAAAAATATTCATGATCTAATCCTTTTATCAAACTGTCTACCACTGAAGGAGTCTCATGTGCCTGCACAATTAAAAACCACAAGTTAGCCATACATAATACTGTGTTACATTTGATGCAAATCCTTTACTATTGAAATAAGCACTGGGCTGACAGCAGGAAGTGGCTGATAAGAAAGCAACAAGGCACTGCTGATGGCATTCATGATAAGTGAGCTCTAACTCATATGTGTTCTGTCTACAGTACATTACCCAAAGTGCTCCTGTTTTAAATGTGACTCCAGGTGGTGTTCTTTTGCTGTATCTCTGTCACAAAGGCAGCAAAATTATCCAAGAAAGCTAAATACACAAAGTAAATTATGTTTTTCATACCCACCAGTGATGCTGGCACCAGAATAATATACTGAAAGTAATATCACTGCTGCTACATCCTAGATGAGAAAACACCTACAGTTTCATGAGTGTAACAGTACAGTTGAACTCAATGCCTGTAATAAATTCAGTAAACAGGGAAAGATTATGGGTTCAGAACTGTCACGTTATTGCTACACTTACAATTCAGCCTACAAGAAAGTATTTAACAGAGAGCACAAACTCTTGAGTTATGGCAAAACAGTTTTACAGTGCTGCAAAAAGGTGTGTATTAAATACATTTCCAAATTGCTCCTTCATCACATAGATATGTATCACAAGAAGCAAGGTATCTGAGAAGCAATGAACAGTAAGGTTAAAGATCACAGATTACTACTAAGAAAGGAATATAGATGCCTTTGCACCTACAACAGCAAAATACACATCTTGCCAGATGAAACATTGTACAGGTCGATATCACTAAGAAGGAGTAAGATTTCTTCCTCCAAGGTACTCAAAGTGCATGAATTTGGTCAGGGCAGCTTGCCCAATGAAATGATTTTTCTGCCTCATTTCTTCTCTTTTCTTCTGTTTTGCATGTGTGTGTGTGTGTGTGTGTGTGTGTAGTACAACGATTTAAAATTCAAAGGTTCCTATAGTTACTATATTACTGGGTAAACCTGAAAAAAATGGCTTTCAATAGTAAATTTGTAGTAAAGCTTCTGTACTGCAAGTGTATTGTAAATCAGGTTTGACATAGAAAAAAATTCCTCGTGGTAAGAACCTTTCCTTCCCATTGATATGTCTACAGTGGGCTAAAAATATCCTGAATACTGAGTATTCGGTCTATGTAACACTCTTAAGACTGCATTAACTTGATTGCAGTAACTTGTTTTATAGGCTCAGTTCATCATGACCTATAAAATGTTAAGCTGAAGTGCTTTAAATATCTGCTAACACCATGTGCAAGCCTGGGAGTACAAGGCACTGTGCTGTGAAGCGGCAAAGACAGTGCTCTTCTGAGAAAGTAGCACGCACTCTTATGTCACTGATATAAACAGGGTAAGCCTGCTAAATAATGTATGAAACAGGCAGCCAATCTTTATATAAAGCAGGAATTCTAGCTGAATTCTTTGTGTGATTTTATTTTACCAGTACGACATTAGTTTTTGGGATTGCTTCTTAAAAACCATAGAAGTGAGTATCATACTAGACTAAAGGACACACATGCAAACTCCTTTCATTCACAGTTATTACATGAAGGAAGAAAAAAAGACTCCTTTCATTTGCGGCAGTAGTATTTTTGCTAATTATTGTTCTGCAATATGTAGAAGATAAAGCGCAAAGAGTGAAATTATCTATGTCTTTCAGTAATCATGGCCCATTTATTAAGCAATTAAATTGCAATTTTATTATTAGAGAGGAAAAAAAGAAATGCTGTAAAATACCACTATTGCTTGTATCTTTGATCCTTAAACTCTTCCATTTCAGCAACCTCATTAATGTCAAAATGCCACGAATATGGCCACCCCTTTTTAGAATGTATACCCTGGGCACAGGCAGAATCTATGGGATTCAATAAAGAAGATTTTTCTTGTTGAAATCAACTAAAAGCTTAATTGAGCCACAAAGGTCAGAAGGTTCTTTTTATTGTAAGTACGAGATTATTCCGTGGCAGAAGGAAATTTACAGAATATGAGATCTGCTAATTTCTGTACTACTCTGTAGATAGTTTTTAATTTTTAAACCCATGTTACTCTTCTATTTCTTTCCTCTGAATTAAACATCTTCACTCTAATAATCTTTATATTCTATTTCCTTTTTATTACTAATGAAAACTTTTCACTTTCATGGCTGCTGCTGACTTTAACACTAGAAAGTACTCATAATTTACTTACATATATTTAATTCATATTAATCTGTCCTAATTTATGATCTATACCCTGCTCTGCCCATCTTCATGTACCTTTTCCATGTCAGTTCTGTTTACTAAGTGATATTCAACAGATTTCCTATAGTGCAATGAACCTTAACAGGCAGCTTTTAATTGCCTCACATAGGAAACCACATCACTATTAATTCCACAGCAACAGTATAAAATAAAACTATTGCTTCTCAGACTCTAGAGCAATTAGACCTCTCGGCTATTTGGCTAACTCTGCTTCATGATACCCAGTGCAGTTAATTATATTTTTTGATGTTAATAGTCTCTGTCAGTTTCAAGCATAACTCCTCTTTGATGAATATTTAAATTATATTTGAATAAAAAAATAATCTTGGTTACATTTCATATTCAGCAGTCATCACAGCTTAATAAA
Source organism: Pseudorectes ferrugineus (assembly GCA_008033365.1). Taxonomy (NCBI): domain Eukaryota; kingdom Metazoa; phylum Chordata; class Aves; order Passeriformes; genus Pseudorectes; species Pseudorectes ferrugineus. Next base: position 35,007 of record QWTY01003602.1, on the reverse strand, counting down.
GGTCTCCTCAGAAAGGGTTGAGATAAATGGCTGTATGAACACATGTATAAAGTCCTAAATCAACTTATCAGATAATGTAGCTGTTTTGGCTAAGTATTATAGAGGTTTTATTGGGGTGGGAGGAATTAATAGGCTTCAACTATTACATTATTATTACTCTATATGAACTAAATTTGGCGCAGCAATATATAAGTAAATCAGAATTTTTTAATAATAAAGTTCTGACTGCAACTGAACCAGGAACTTACATTGGCTAGACTAGAAATATGAAAACCATGTAAAATTCATGCAAACTCATTCAAGAGGACACAAAATTCAACTGAAAGGTGCTGAAGGTTAAGCAGTGTTGTCTCAGTCAAGTTCTCAAAAAATTAGCAAATTACTAAGAGAGGTAATTACATACCCAAAACATACAGTACATGATTAACTGGGCTAAACAGTGTGCACACCTAGTAGAGCCCATTTCAGCAAGCAGAAAAAAACCACAAGAAAATCACAGGCTGAAGCATGTATTTTATATGATGCTCAAATACACAAGCAACAGCATATAATACTTAAAATTTTATTTATACATATGTATAGATCGTTACATTTATTTTCACCCCATGAATAGCAAGGAATGACTGATGAGTATGTATATATGATCCTGCCAGATAAGAGATACGCTGACTTAAGAAGAATTTGATTGTGGTTTTGCCAATAATAAAGGAAGAAAACTACTTGAATATAAGATATGAAAACACTAAACAGAATATCAAGCTACACCCTAGTAAAATAATGAATCCCATCTTTGTTGAAGTAAACTAAATCTAAATTTTAAATGTAATTAGTTGGTATGAATGATCCTTTTGTTGTTTCTTTTGTAGCTTGTCCAATGTCGTGACTACAGCCACGCGCCCATGTGTTATGGGCTTGCATGTGTGTAGCAAAATTTCTTCTGCAGAAAATTAAAACAGAACACACTGCAAAATGATGATCAAGTACCACTGACAGCTATTTCCCCTTACCTGACTGCTAAGAACCTCGTAATATGAGGATTTGTATTTAATTTACTAAGTAATACCATGATAGAACAACCCCATTAATAAAACCCCCTATTTTTAATGAGTAAAACTAGACCTACTGCTTTCGAATTAAGAATTAATCATAGTGAAAATACACAATGCCAGAAAAGGTTCTTCTCAGTCACGGGTATTACTGTTTTCTGCTGTAATAATGCCAAGGACTGCAGTGTGTTTCAGGAACCTTCCAGGCTCCGTGATTATGCCTTGTTCATGAAAACAGTCTACACGTATTTCTGCTTTTTTATTTGTATTTGAGTCATAACTAAGTCTTGTGACTAACACATAGAAAACAAAACAAAAATCAATCTGGCCACAGCTCGGTATTGTGAAAAGCTTAGTTTCAAAATAAAGAGCATTTTAAGCTTCTGCTACATCAAAATAATCACAGGGTTGACTGCTGTACTAAGAGCTATGTCTGTTGCAGATTAATAGAAATCTTCATTTTAAAAGGGTGCTTAAGAAAAAGGTATCTAATGTTGATAATGTTGTATGGTAAATGTTTTGTGAAGCAGCTGTAAGGAAGCTGAAACAGAAAGCACTGGCATGCCAAAGCAAAAGGTCCTGGTTAGTGAGAGCAGCCTCAGTACCACAGAACCTCCGATGTGTGTAAATTCCAGGAACGTACCCGATCCACAACAGCCTGTGCTACCCTGTCATCAGCACTGGGATTTCTCTGACATAAAAAGGAAAGACATGCAGAAAACAGAAAAAGGCAAGGTGTACCTCTTATTCGAAAACACTTTTCACCTCATAGTATCTTTAGCAAAGAGAGGCAACCTTCGGCTGCAGAAGGAAAAGCAAGGGAAAAAGCAAGGATAGCAGCAGGGGTCAGCAGAGCCCTTGCCTAAGCCTGGCAGACCCCCGAAGTGCAATGTGCCATTTCCTCAATCACAGGCAGCTCCAAATGGCAAAGGATAAAATCCAGCCTGTGAAAAAGGCTAAGTCATACCAAGAAATGCAAATCTGAAGTGTGCTGCAGTTTAAACACTGAATCAACCCTGGGCCCTGTCTGAAGGAACTGTTTTTGAACGAGGCTCTGAAATGCTTCTCTTTGGAAGTTTTGCAAAGGCTGGAATTCAGCTCTGCAGTGACCCACAGCAGGTTCTGCATTCTACCAGCAAAGCACCCCTTGCCAAGTTTCCTTCTGACTACACCTTTTGCTACGATGAATGAGATTCATTGCTTATAGATTTTACCCAGTGTCCACCCAAGCCTGGAGTCCAGTGGAAGATTTGCTTTATTCACTCACATTATGGAACAGACCAAACTTGTTTTCACTTGAAAGGACACTAATACGGTGTGACAGCGCTTTCTCTGCTGACCTGACAAGCAGGAACAGGAAAGAGGGCTTGAGAGATGAGACTTCTTTGGAATAGAACTCGTTTTGTTTTCTTTTAAAAATGTCTCACTCATTTATATATACGATTTGTCAAAATGACCTATTTCTTGGACATGTGAATAGATGGAAAAGAATGAACACCTCCAGTCTCCCGATCTCCCATGGATTAAGAAAAAATAAGTCTTGGGAGAAGGAATGGATACGCTGCTTCCTTCAGCTTTCCCTTGGTCATTCAGCGGGGCAGGGGCACATCGCTTACATTCTGAAAACCCTCTGCTGAAGTGCAGCTGTCTTGCAGAGAGGTGATGGACGTAACAGGTTAAGAGCATTGCCATGTGAGAAAAGTTCATGGTAACAAAAACCCAGGCGTGAACTCTTCACTGGTGTCATGATGGACATGGTAATTGAAGGTACATGTGTTGCTTGTGCTATAGATAGGACAGGATACATGCAACAGAAAAAACAAACACTGCTGAAGAGGATTTATTCCTCTTTTAATCCTTTTGCTTTTCTACAGCAATGTTTTAAAAGGGAAGAGTATCAAAAAAAATTACAGTTGCCCAAGTTCATCTATTATACCTGACGTATTTTTATGTTTAAGCTTACCTATGGAAAATGAGGTTTGCTTTGTTTGTGCATATTTAGAAAGCAAAATTATACCGATTAAATATGCTTAGTAAAGATGTAAAGTTCACAAAAGCCACAATTATAGTATAAATTGTAGGTGAAAATAGAATTTAAAGGCTATTTCAGTGCAGAACTGATGTAACTGCCTTTCTGTTGCAGATCAAAAATCAGATCAAAAATAAACTGAATATCCCAACTGTGAGAGTACTGTCTTTTAATGTAGATGTTTACATGGTCTGCAAAGGAAGTTTAAACATTTTGAATTTTCTTCTTTTCAATATTTGTTTACAACAATACTCTTGGTATCAGATGAGAGAGCATACAGTTCCTATTTAAAAATTCAAGGTATTTCAGCCTTTATTAGGAGGGAAACAGTGTCTTCCTTCTAAACTTAACATTCACTTGGCTGTCAAGAGTAAATGTTTGAATTTTGCATCTAGGTAAATGATTCCATAGATTCTGAGTAGATAGGCTTCATTTTCTTTAAATACAAAATACTAATTTTCTACTAGCCCCAGCAATAGCTATAAATACAATTGCTTAAAAAATAAGGTGTACGGATAGGAACAGGACCAGTCATTTTTAAAATATGGGGTTTATCAAGATTTAAAATTATGTTATTCAAAATTATTAACTGCCACACCATCCAAGTATATATTTAAATATACAGTCAATAAAAAAAAAAAAATCTAATTGCACTGTCCTTGAATCACAAAGATTGTTATAGTGTCCAATCATGACAATAAATAACCAGCAACTTTTCCTACTCAAAAAATTTAGGACTAGGAAAAATTATTCCTACTAAACAACCCCTATTTTTAATTCAAAAAGAATGGTCCCAGCATGCAAGAATCCATCTTAGCATCTTATTATTACTCTATAAAATTACATACATAAGAGACCTTTGATTTGAATTATATTTTAAGTACATACTCACATGCACTTTTAAATATCTGTTATTATTTTAAGCTAATAAAATAGAACCCCGAACTCTATGGGGTACATAGGTAATGCTTAGTGCTTGTCCTAACAAAAACCTGTGGTCCAGACCAGGGCTTTGAAGCTGACACTGGAGACAGAAAATCTTCATAAACACCCAGGTGGTTTGAACAGAACTCACGCGATCCACCTGCAATCCGCTTGCCACGGAAATGGGTAAGACGAGGTCAGAAGTAAATTTTATGCTGTTAATTTTCAAATCTCTGCTGTGCCTATAAAGAGCAGTATTAGCCTTATCAACTTGAAAGTTTCATGACAGTTTCTGCTATAGCCACACAAATACACTTTATGAGCAAGCAACTAGAACAATTTCCTCAAGCTGCTTTGCATCTTCTGCTTCCCTGCTCATTTAATTTGTTTTTAAATGAAAAGGAAACAGAGGAGATTTGTCCCTGCTAAAGGACAGCGGAGCACAGAGGAGTTTGACTATTTTAAGATGTAACTGCCTGAAACGTGGGTCCTCTGCCACTCATTTATGCTACTTGCTTGCCAAATACTCCAGAAATAAGCTTATTTCTGTACTGAACTGCAGCGTGAGCTAGGATCTCTCAAACTTGACGGTATGCAAACGCTGGGGTTAATTATCAGAGAAGTGTGAAAGAGGAGAAGGATTTTCTAAAGGTCTAGTCTCTTTCTTCAAAGCTTTAATTTTAACCATGCCAGTCTGAAGTTTACATAGAATCTAAATACATCTGAAAGACTTTATTCTGGAATAATTGGGATGTAATTTCAATCAGGGACTAAAAATTTAATAACTACTTTACAAAGGTAAAAGCAAAGCAATGAAGTCATTAGTGTTCTAGTCAGGCTTCCTAGGAACGCATTAAGTTAAAAATCTTTTGAGAACTGCTGAAAAGAAAGAATAGGGTGAGGTAGAAAAGATTAAGTAGCAGCTCATTCTGAGAAAGAGGAGCTGATGCATCAGTGGACACTGGCAAGGTCTGTGTGCTACTATCTCAAATTCTCTGGAAGGAGAGCAGGGCACGTGATTACATGGCTTTGTGTTAAACTGGAAACCTCATTTTATTTTTCAATCTTCAGATTTCACAGTATTGATCTCATTAAGCTAGTGTTTTCACCTTGTAATTGCAGTAAATGTAGTTGCTGTGCAAAAGCTGTGGAGTAATGTTGCAAATGAATAATGAGTACTTAATAATTGCTGTGGAACTACATTTAACTGTATGTCTAAACTGAATCGAGTGGTCAAATGCAGCGGTAACACCATTGACTGAAGCGATAAAAACAGGTCCTTAAAAGTAAACACTGCAAGATTTTAAGTAGAAATATAGAAGAAACTATTGCTGATTATTTCTAAAGGCAGGGAAGAAAAGCTTTCCCTGTCATCAAAAGTTCTAAGTTTTTTTTTCCTATCCATTAAATAAAAAGAAAAAGCAATGAACCTGATAGTCCTTCAGGTCAGACTTTTCTATGCAATTGCTGCCATCAAAATACAGCTGATGTGTTACTTTCATATATCAGAGATCAAGGATATGTACTGAGTACCAAACAATTTGCCTTAGACAACAAAAAATTACAATCACCGATGCAGTTACAACTAAATGAGATATAAGAACTTTTAATATTTCATAAGAAATTTGCAACATTCTTCTATGCTTGCAATATAGCACAAATTGAGCAATTTTGGAAAAGATTAAGCAAGACAAGAGACAGCTTTTCTACTTAATGACAGGATCTAAGAAAGAAAAATATGAAAGCAAGCTTCCAAATTGCTATAAATGTCAGACAAAAATAGAAAGCAAAGTGTCAAATGATCTTTGCCATTTGTTCAGACAAAAAAAAGAGAACAAAAATGAAAAACTCTTTTAGCATAGATAATCTGAACCAATGTCCTACATGTGATCATAACTTTATTTTAATGTTGAGCAAAGCATAAAAGTATAAGATGGGGGATGTTCAAAAATACACTTTGCTATCATAAAGTTACAGCTGATTAACTGAAAGGACTGAAAGGGAAAGATTGAAATTTCAGCTTTCCAGTAACAGTCTGATGTCACTTCAAGCAAGATTGTGCCTCTGACTACCTTAATCTGTATATTTGCAGTGAACATAAGGAAGACTTTGATCAAAACACAACATGCATTTTACACAACAAGGAAGTCTACAGAGAGGCACTACATTTACAAAAGCAATTGAAGGTGGTTTCAAAGGGAGTTGACAGATTAGAGGATGATGACACTGCTGCTGCAGTCTCAATGGAAATCTGGCTTGATCTAATTAACAACTATGAACTAGAACCACAAGAAGATAATTCAAACATGATTTAAAGAAGTTATATTACCTTTTTAATAGTGTAGCGATGGAGCCTTTCCCTTACTGATCACAAAACAAGTCACAGGTTCAACACAGAACAGGAATAAAAGACCTGATATCCTTAATTTACCTCCAGCATTTGAAATTGAAGTCTGAGATCCAGCCCAAATATTTGACTAAAGTAGAAAACATCCACATATTCACATAAAAATTATAAAAAAATTGAAGAGTCCCACTCATGACAGCTCGAGTGAATTGGTAAATCAAAATGGAAAACTATTTTTAAGAGGTGACTATGTTATTAAGTGTTACCATGTTCAAACAGAACAGAGGAAATGAAGCACAGCAGGCAGGACAACTTGCATATTTCATTTGACACATCTGTGTACATGCACCAGAAAGCTTCCAGGTTATTCCCCTCCCCTTTTTGTTCAGGTTCCTCACCCTAGGAAAAAGACACTGGGAGGAAAACTTCCAACCAATCCTGAACTCAGTCAGGCTTTTCGTTTAAGCCAGTAGCAATGCCAGTGACTGATTTGTGCTGACATTTCCACAACTGTCAGTAGCTGCTGTACTGACTGCTGCCTGTACACGGCCTTTAGCACAGGACTTCCTGTGAATCTGAGCTCTCATGCAGCTTTTGTACTAAAAATACTTTTATTGGCAGTTGGGAACGATTTAGAGGTGGAATTGGCAGCACTAGGCTAATGGTTGGATTCAAAGATCTTAAAAGTCTTTTTCAACCTAAACGATTTTATGATTCTTGGTTGGTTCTTCTGTCTTCTCTGAATGACAAGCGCTGTCACTAAGAGAGTGTAACTTGTGCTTATATGCACATGTATGCTTGTACACACATGTATAATGACATATAATCATCCTGGCATGTAATCATTCTGACATTTTCCATTGGAGGGAACTACTGTTGGGAACTATGGCAGTGATTTACTGCATCTACCGAAAAGTACAGCAACCATTGGGAAACATTCTCAGGGCTGTTTGACCACCTGAAAGACAAGGAGATAGGGAATCTCCAAATAACTGAATTGTTTCATTCTCCTTGAAGTTATCTTCCTGCTTTTTAATGTTTGTTTACAAAACTTAAAAAACCCCAAAACCTCTAATTGCAACTGGTAGTTTTTATTTCCTTTAAATATTATTAGATAGAAACAATACTACCTGAATAGCAAAGTGGCAATTACAACTCAACATTTCTTACAGGATATACCTTTCTCTGTATTATTTTAGTCCTCACCATGATATGTGTGTTTTTACCTTTGTGTCATAATTTTGTAGGCATCTGGAAGGAAGCATTCTGTGTTCTCCATCTGGAAGGGGTCAGCGTCACAGATCTTGTCGTCTGTCCGTCCATAGTTAGCACTTTCTATCATGATAACATCGCTGCCTGGACACCGCAGGTCAATGGAGTAGCCTTCGCAGGAGAGCTCCCTCCTGACCAAACCAAACGGTAGTGCTGCTCGGCTGAAACCTTAAAAAAAAAAAAAACAAGGACAAAATAGGATTGAGCCTAAAGGATATATGGCACTGGACTATTCTTCTTCTGTCACATAAGCACTAACTCTCGTGTGCTACAGGAAGCACACCTTTACACAGTTTGACCTGGTACCATGTTAAGTGAGGCGTCTTTCATGGAACTGTCACATCCCTACACCACGGCTGCTGCGTCCTGAATCTGGGAAAGGAGGAAATTCCTTTTCACTGCTTCTAATCCTGGGCAGGGCAGACAGTGGTGCCTGTCTGCATGGCTACACTGCACGTTCCAGTTTCCACCTCTTTTCTCTCTGCTTCTGTCTCCATTCCTTGGGCACAGTCAGACAGGCTGTGTCTGGAAGCGGGAAGCAGCAGAGCAGGCAGGATTTGCAGAAGTGATTTTAAAAAAGAAAACAATACAACCACAAAAAAGCCCAAAGCCATAGTTCCAACTTCCAACTTCATTAGTCTTTCTTACTTTGTGTCTCTTTTTCTCCAGGAAGAGCTGGTTACTTTTGCTTAGCTGTTTTGTGACCTCAGCATGGACATGATCCAATATACATGCTGACACTTCACCTAGTTGAACTCCAGTGCTCCTTACTGTGTCTTTTACATAAATTAAAGTACATACAGATAAGATTTTGAAACAAATACAGAAAGTATCAGTACCACAAATCGCAGATGTGTACTGTATAAAATCTCCCCATCTCTCACCAAAATGATACGCGTTTCACAGAATTTCAATTTTTAACATGTTTTTCTACATAAGAGAATTCCTAAAAATAAGTAACTTCTCCAATGAAGCAGTATGAAATACTTTAGAAACAAAACAAGGTTCAGCTATTCATCCAGATGTTTAGACTTTTAGAGACATTTCTTAATGCAAACGAATATATCACATCAGGATAAAACTATCTGTATACTACAGTTTCTTGTACACAGATACTGATGGATTGTTATTAAACAGTATTTCTGTTTCTTACAAAATTGTGTGACTTTTGGAGGATGAGCTGGGTAATGTGGCGGTGTTAAAAACCTATTTCTTTAAAATAGTAAATCCTAAACTTTCAGCAGAATTTCCTATTTTTTAAAAATGCTTTCATAATACAGCAGCACAAAGCCATTAATATTTCTCTGCAGGCTTTTGGAGACCAGTTGTGACAGCAAAGAGAAATAGCTGCTACGTATGGAAAATTGGAGCTCTATGGTTTCTGAAAGCAAAGAAAATAAACTTTTGTTAAAAAGTATGATGCATCAGAATAAGCAAGGAAGCAAGTATCTAAAAAAATCAAGAACAACTTGAGATAACCCCTTGATAGTAAATTTTCCCATGAACCAGAGGCTATCACTTTTTCTATTGAATTAATATCTGTGGCTTAAAACTCCTACTATATGAAGATGATTATCTGTTAAGACTGCAAAAGCTTTTTATAATGATCATGCAAGTAAAAGGATGTGGCTCCCTGGCAGCCAGAGCCCATCTTCCCATTCACCCCTCCTCTACCTGCATGTCCCTGCCTTGCCCTTGCACCAGCACCAGCTTTTGTACAACTTGTGTAATGAACTTATGCCAGAGGCTGCTCTGATCCTCACCTCCCTCTCCTGCAGGAAACTGATGAGGTCCCAGAGGAGCAGATCTTTGACTGGGCATGAATTTGCCCAGCCACAAGGGGAACAGTTGGCCAGAGCCCAGTGATCAGGTCTGCCTTCATATTTTGTGGAACCATATTCTACAGGAAAGCAGTACTATTACTCTGCCACTATGTTTCAGTATTTGTTAATAAGGGAAGAAGCCACATTGCTGTGGAAAGCATCAAGTTCTGTCTCAAATTCACTCCTGGCCATCAGTTTAGCTGCACATACCATGAGCAATAACAAACACTATTATTAGAGGCTTGCTGAGGTGTCATGGGCTGAAAGCTGGAAAGAGCTAAAACACGAATGCCTCACATTAATACCCTACATGTTCCTCCCATGCAGCAAATTAATACAATGAAGACAGAGTCGCTCACGGCTCAGCGAGGGTGTGAAATGGGCACAGGGAGGGGTACATGCAGAGTCCCCACCACACGTGAATACAGCAGCTCCTTTGATTAATTACCATCACAACAGCCACGATGGGACCACATGTAATGTCGCCAGTCACTGCCATTCCTACATCCTACTGCTCCTGTCAAATGCAATGCCGTCCCCAGGAAGCTCATCCCTCCAGCTGGCAGCAGTGGTGCCTGTATCTCCTGTACTCAGCAGGGATTCCCTGGCCTGCGGCACCACCACGGCCTGGCTGGGGGAGTCCACCCATCCCAAACTTTTTGGATTTCCATCAGCAAGAACAGGAACAGCACCTACAGCTGTCCAAAGAGGTGTTTGCACCAGGGCAGGAAGGAAGGGGCACAGGGTACAGCTGCTGAGGTGTCAGTGGCTCCATGTGCAGCAGCAGCTCAGGACAGTAATGGGGCCAGGGCTGACAAACCCACACCCAGCTCCCTGTGACCAGCACTGACCCTTAGTGCAGATCCTGCAGCACAGGCCCCACTTCTGCTAGAAATATTCTGAATTTAAACACAACACCTCTGTAGTTTGCTACAGAGAAATCAGCAGAAAACCTTACTTCATCATCTATGGCAACTGCTATAATGACTATGAATGTGTCTTATCCTTCAGTTTTTCCCCCTACAGGCATCCGCAAGAAGTTCTGTATTAGGACAAACATTAAAAATATTAGAGCAAGGTTAGATCACTTCACAGGCAACAGAGGACACACCTGAGATTGCAATGGAGGTGTTACATTGCAAAAGCAGCAAGCAATAAAGCAAAACAGTGCAGCGTGCGTTAGGTGGGAATGCTGCTCTAAGGAACGTCTGTGGTGCAGAAAGAATTTTAACTAAATAAAATAAATAAATTCAAAGTCCACTAGCAGAGCTGCTGTGATCTTTATGCTGAAGCTTTATTTGTAATTTTTTCCTATCACCAAAGAAAAAATAAGTGTATCAACAAGCAAAGTGTAATTCAATCCATCTTGCAATCCTGACAATTGAAGAAAGAACTTGTGGGAGGCCCTGTAAGCGAAAAATCAATATTGCAGCTTTGTGCCGTGCAAATGTGAATACTGCCAAATAGCAGTGCTTAGGGTAAAATGAACTGTTTTGCTCCATTTTCTCCTCTCTGAACAAATGATTTTGAAACGACAGCTTTTTTTTGGAGCTATAAAACGTCAAGCAATAACTCCCTGTGCTTTAGGCAAGTGATTGGAATAAATACCTCTTGGCAACAGGTGCAATGACTTAGGACTGAAATTCATTAACATTCAGGAGATAATTCCCGATAAACAGATGCACTGCCACAGGATGGAAGTCTGAACAACCGGCATCTGAATGCTTCAACATCATTCCAGAGTTTTTTAGATGTAACTATGTGGCTCTGTCAATAATTACTGCTGTCACCAGTAACTTTGTATCTCCAATGCAATTCCGCATGAGTATTCCCAACACTGTATTTTCTTAACCAACTTGTATTAAACCTGCTGCTTGCCTTACCGCACCTCGAACAAACCTATTTTGTTTGGCTGTCCTCCGGCAGCTGAAATCAACATTCCTCCTCTTCCTGCTAATTGCTTCAAGGCAAACTGTGCCCTGGATGACACCGCTCCTGCTGTCTGCCGCCCAAAACACTCCCTGATTGCAAAGGTCTTTCTGGTGCCTGGGCTGGGACTTCCAGCACAACCTAAACATTAACTCAAATAAGTGCCTATTACCTAACGCAACATATGCTGTCTCTGATTCACTCGTGCTTGTGTATATTAATCAGTGCTCTATGCCAGTTTTTAATTTTTTTTTTTAATGGAAGAAGATTAATAATACCTAATGAGGATAAAAACCCATTATTTCTGTCCTGCTGACAATTTTGATTACAGAAAAGTTTCCTGGCAAATGTATGTTTCCTGAACATTTTATCTGCTCACAAATTAGTTTGAGTGCAGGCTCTTTATTGAAAGGAGCAAGTAAACTGCTTTTGTAAAATCACATTTCTAAGAAAAAAAGGTAGAGGGGATGTTTAGTGGTAATATACATTCTTTAATGCTTTATTGATCAATCCATACAGAAAGACAAACTGAAAGGAAAAATCACAATCAAAAATCTCTCCTCTGATACTTTAGTCTATGAAATGAAAAGTACAAGTCCTATGAAAGAACTGTAACTCAGAATCATGTTTTGGAAATATGGTAAACTCAAATTTGGCTAAAAATTTTTAATTTAAGTTTGCAAAGCCTTATTTACCATTCCACTGTCTTGGTTCCTTCAGAGAAACTATTTGTCTTTACAAAGATAACCTAAATTTGTCAAAGCGCAAAGAAAAGTTAATAATTCACAGCATCCTGCCCACTAGCATACCATCTTTTTGAGCTGTCAATAGTAAGAGAGTGTGCTAAGTTTGGTAGATAAAAGCAAAAAGGCACCACAACATTTGAATGTTCACCCAATAGGGAGGAAAAACAGTGGAATGTAAACAGGCTAACATCAGTACTCGACATCAGAAGCAAGGAACCTTTGATTAAAACTTAAAGCACAGAGAAAGTCAACATGGAAGTATAAAATTATTTCAAAGAATGCAGATACTGGAAGAACTGAGAATCCAAAACAAATCTCTGCAGAAATAAATATATATGTCTCTGTGAGCAAGGAAATATTGCTTCTTGTGTTATTTGGCTGTAACAGAAAGGTCTTTTGAAAAGAGCACATCTTTTCAAACAGAATGTTTACAGTTGTCTCTTTCACAATCTCTTTTATTTTACCATATCATGCAACATGATGATTTAAGTTCTACACAAGATGAAGTGATGTGTCCTGGGCAGCATTTCAATAATATATGTTTAACAAATGCAAAGCCCAATGAAAACTGTGCTGAGAATCCTCTCCCTCTCCAGTGAAGTGCATACGTGCACACACGGGAGGGTGCACAGAGACAGCTGAACACACTTCGCCATCTGAAAATCATGCAAATGCTCAACATGGGCTCCTCAAAGCTTTTGTAATTCCACAGACAAGTCTCAGCATCCTGCAGTTTCTAAAGAATCCCATGAACTCTGTCAAGGGAGAGTTTTCTCCCCGTCCCTCAGCACTGTATATATTTCACACAGACAAGCATGTTATTTTGTTAAACAGCTTTTAAATTATCCAATCCCGGTCAACAGATCACTACCAACTACTACAAAAGACAGAGGCAATTTAAATGACAACTGCGCTTTCTCATTCTATCTCTGAAGGAAAAAAAGTCATTCTGGCAAGCATGTCTATTAAAAGATTACATTGGCACAGTAAGAGCTTCTGACACCGCACAGAGGTCTGGAGTTCACAGCACTCAGCTCCTCTTTCAGGGAAACCCAGCAGCCGTGCACAGCCAGCCTGTGCTGCAGCCCGGCACACAAAACCCCACTGTTCAGTCAGGGTCAAATTAGGCAGGAAGTGATCATTTTAAAAATATTCTCCTACAGCTGGATTCTCTGCCATTTTATGTATATACTCCTTCTTGTCCATTAAGATGCTGAAAGGAGTGGACATCAAGAGAAAAGGGATTTTTTTAGTAAAGGAAAACTATTTTCTAGTAAGAGACATCTCCCTCATTTTTTTAAACTCATTCATAAAAATGGGATTATCTCAAAACAAGGAATATGAAAGTGTCTCATTATCTGAACTTTAACAAAGAGGCACAGAGTCCTAAGAAACAGACCTGACCATTGAAATTACATTGAAGCTAGGCAACTTCTTCACTGAATAAATGAGCTGTGAGGGGTAATTCTCAACACTGGTTTCTAGAATTCTGCTTCTCAGACATTTCATATTTCAATTACATGACTAAAATCTGGAAGCCTGTCTCTTACAAAAGAGAAATATGAATTCCTATCAATAAAAGCTTTTAGAAATATTAAGTAACTAGTGAAGGCTTTTTATAGGGTTTTTTTACATTTTATTTGAACATGATTTAGCCTTTTAAAAAATTAAAATTTTCAAAATCTTTGTCAAGTTTTAATGTTTTTCAAGATTCAGTGTGAGCAGCAAAAATTACAACTGCATGTAATTTTCTGTAATTATATACTTAATATTCAGTATACATAAACATGAAGTACGTATGTCTGCTTAATGAAATTCAGGAGAGAAGCCAGAGTTACACCCTCTGACTCACACCAGGATGGGTCCTGCCTTCCAGGTTCACTGAAACTTATTACAGTTTTCATTCTATGTTTTCAGTCTCCATGCAATTCTCAAATACAACCCTGTGAGGCTCTCTTCAGCAAAAAAAAAGAGCCAGGGCTTACCTACTTTCTGCACCTTGTTAAATGATTCAGCAAAACCTAAAGTGAGCAGCAGTATCTCAGCCTTTTAATCTAACAGCGTCGATCCTTCCTGTGTACTGCTGGCAAGGATCTTATTTAAATTCTCCTAAACAGCTCTCACCCCTCATTCAGAAAGGCAAGAATGTGTCTCTCTGAGTCAGAAGAATTAAGGGGGTTTTTTTGATTGTGTTTTTGTTAGGGTTTGGGTGTGTGTGGGGAGCGTGTGTGCACTTTAATAGCACATAGGAGAGGACAGAGGACGGAGACAAGTGCTACACTGACAGACCTGTAGACCACAGTCCTTCAGTCACCTGGAACAAGAGCAGCCAGACAGCAGCATGCACACATCCCCACATTAGCCCATTACAGCTCAACCCTATTTTGAAGGAATCGCTACGACGGGAAAAGAGATAGTTTGGTCTTCATGCCCATTTAATCCTTCACCTGCCTGCTGAGGCTGCCATTAGAGTGCTAATTAATGCTAAACTGTGAAAATGGGCTTCTGCACTTTGAATCCAGCCACACTGAAACTGGAGAGAAACCACTAATTCCTTTAATGAAAGTCACCAAACCAGAGCCTGGTTCCTGGCAGCATTTTAGCAATGCCTACATATGGCAGATGGAAACCATGTGATCTAAACATGAAAGTCTAAATATCTAATGTAAAAATACATGTTCTTCAGTTCTCACTTAGCATCACATTTTATTCTCATATGCATGCACCTTTCCCATCCCTTTCAGTGGAGCTGTATGCGTGAGAGCAAAACTTTGCCCTCTTGATCTAAAATTATCCCAGTTTAAAACAGTATTCATCTGTCAATGATATTTCTTTTCTTTTGCCAGCCAGATGTCTGTTCTCAGGCTGCAAGAATCTCCTTCCTTTATTCCTTCACATCTTACACACTTGATCCTCTGCCAGCTCACAAAAAGCACTCTACCCTTTTCTTTCTTGCCATTAAATACATTGCATCTTCAAAATTTCTAAAGGCAAGTAAGTCCCATGGTCTTTGTAAATCCCCCCTCCTGAAGGTTATCTCCAGTTTACCAACTGTGAACTCTCTGAGCACAGCACCTGTCAGGAAGGAGAAGCTTCTGAATCAGAAACAACCTCTGAAAAAGGGAGCTAAGACACAAAGGCTGATGTGTCAGAAATGTTGTGTCAACAGGATTTCCCGTTGAATTATTTCCTCTGTACGGGATACTAGGAGCATAATAAAAATAAATATTCTTTTATTTTCTATAGAAGTGTATCTTGACAACAATTTATATTTCCAGTTATCACAATCATTTTTTGATTGGAAACCATGTGTTAAGGACAGGCAGAGGAAGAGGAAGAAAGGGGAATTTCCATCATCAGTATTCAGAGTGGCCAGCTGACAAAAGAAATACTTTATTCCCATCGTTAAGAAACCCAAAGCCTTGTCACCTCAGAGGCTGATAGAAGCCATGCAGAGATGTATCATTTCCTTGGGAATATGTGCATTGGTGAAAGCCAAATAATCCCAGCAGGTGACATGCTTGGTGCTAATTATAACCCTTAGTGTCCTGTGTACATCACCTTCTTAGCAGGCTATACCCTAACCTATGTAAGAAAGTAAAACATTTAATTTCACTAAAATACCTGATAATTCTGGCTCATTTTAAATAAGATGTTATTCTACAATTGCCAGAGCTTAAAATACCAAATACAGCCCTAGTGCTAAAAAAAAACCATAGGTTTAATTATTGTACAATTGCTACCACATGGCAATATTTGAGATCAGAACTGTAAACTTAAAAATGGGGCATTTTCTTGTTTACAAACAGAATTATACATACATTAGAAATGGAATCAAGAAACAATATAAGAGTTCATATACTCTCTTTTGTTTCAGTAAAATGACGGGGTGGAGTCAATTGTCACAGTATAATTTATAGTGGAAAAGTTATGTGGTTAATTTTAATGACGGCAAGCTGCTTAAAGAGTGCTTATGAGCATGCAAATAGCACAGCAACCCCCTTCTCGTTCAGTATAGCTTCTGAATCATTTCAGAGGACTCAGGGGCAGAAAGTAGAACCCTTGGAAACATAAAGGCAGGGATCCTGCAGATGAAACTGCTAAACCAAAATATACAGTCATACCTTCTGAAAACAAGAAGAGCCATGTGATGAATGTACTTAAAGGTAAATGTGCCATCACTTTAAACGTTCCCATAAATAGATATGAGACAAGAGTAGCAAGCAATCTTGGAAAATACCTGTCAGAGTGAAAGGCTTTCTTCCTGACCTTACCTTCTATGAAATATTTGTGGATTTTGAAAGACTATTATAGAAAGGAGAGGGATGTACCACACAGGTTTTACAACACAGGTTAAGGTTCTGGCACATTCATTCTGTGAATCATGAAATAATTCTACACAGATACTTAAGAGCATCCTCTGAATAATAAATTGCATGAAGAAAGGAAAACTATTTCATTTTTTGTAAACAATGAGGTAATTTAAAAACTCCTAAGGAATATATGCAGTTCTAACATGCTCCCTGGGCAGCAGGGAGTAAGAATGGCAACACAGGTACCATTTCCAGAGTAAAT
Source organism: Pseudorectes ferrugineus (assembly GCA_008033365.1). Lineage (NCBI taxonomy): Eukaryota > Metazoa > Chordata > Aves > Passeriformes > Pseudorectes > Pseudorectes ferrugineus. Next base: position 18,316 of record QWTY01003602.1, on the reverse strand, counting down.
AAAGGAAACAGGCACCTCTTCCACCCTGTCAAACTGCTGTTAATCCCCTTTAAAGGAACTGCGTATCCATATGCTTCACTGCGAACATGAAAGACAAGGGAGATAAAGGGACAGGATAATTAAATTCCACCTGGACTCAAATTCAGGGCTTCTGAGTTTGAATTCTGGTTTTCAGTTGTGGAATTTGTGTGTCTTCCCCACCAACCATCACAATGTGTATGGCAAGAATGCTCTCAGCTTTTAGAGAACCAGAAAACGAAGGTTCAAATGAAATAAATGAAAAATCAGGATCCCTGAAATCTCCGAGTACTAAGACAGAAACTAAGCAATTTTCCATAATTATGTGTAAGAGTTCCATATTTAATACTATTTTTATTAGAAAGTAATAAGACAGATGAACAGAAACTGTAGCACAGCACAAAAAGGAAAACTGTGCATTTGCTGATTACTTCAATTTAGAAGCACGCATCTAATAGCTGAAAGACTGTTTCCAAAGCTGTGCATTGATCTTCATACAACCCATAATGAAGGCATGCACTAGGAAAGCTCTGCACCACACCCAGGAAAAAAGTCATTGTTAAGTGCTCAAATATAAACTCAAAACCAGCAAAATAGAAGTGCTGCACCATTACTACAGATGTGGAAGGTAACTTCCTCAGTAATTAATTTGCAAGGTGCTTCACTGTCCCAGGTCAGAGTGTTCTTTTAAAAAAATCTTTCCCCAGGTATCTAAAGCAAGTATTTGAGGAGACAGCTGTGAAGTACAGAAGATCTGATTGCTCCACTTTTTTCCACACCACCTAAAACGACGCTTTCCTGCCGAAAGCACCGTGTTCTCCTGATACATTATTTAGGTGTACAAACAGGCAGTCGGCTCCTGCCAGTCAGAGGGGACGGCTCCAGATCTCACTGTGGGGTTGGGAGGGAGTGCCCGGCTGCCCAGAGCTGCGGGTCCCGTGGGCTGTGCACACCCAGGGCCCCTCCGCTCGCCCACCTATTTGCATTGTTGCTGCTTCTGCAGATTGATCTTAATCAAGATAATTTCCATATCGAGCTCAGAGCATGATCAAAGTGGCCATTATGGCAGCGTAATTGAGGAGGGAGTTGTTAATCTGATGGGGATGCCAAGGAGGGAAGGAGAAGGTTAGGGGTGTCCAAAGGCGGCAGGAATGAGCAGGTGTTAGGGTAACTATTTAAATTAGGCATCCTGACACAATCATTTATAACAGAGGCTTTAGACTCCCTGGAAGGCACTAAAACTGGATATCCTATCTATTCTGCTCAGTAAGCAAACAGCATTTCTTTTGGTCCAAACAGTGACTTTAGTAAGTCTGCAGTACTGCAAAGTGAGCTGTATTTAATTAAACTATTCTCTGCAACTTATACAATGCCATAGTACTACTGCAGTGCCTTTTCTATCTCTGCCACTGCTGAATTTGACCTCCAGATCTTTACTGGGATTCAGCAATGTGTGGCCCATGTTATCTTTAAATATACAATAAAGGCAATGTTTGATCTCTAAAACAAAAAAAGAACCCTATTTTCCACTACGGTTTTCACATACACAAGCCTCTAGAAGACTAGAAGGGTACTTTATGAATCAAATGCAAAATACAGAAGTAGTATTATCTCCCACTGAATTGCTGTCATCTCTGAAGGATGTGTTGAGATCCAACATTATACAACTCTTCATAGTAGCAATTTTGTAATATTTTATCTACTTGAAAATAATAGGGAATTTTAGGTAAGCAGAATCTTAATTACCTCAATTAAGTTCTCATCCTGCATCACTAATATCATTGGGAGCTTTGTCATTAACCTCAACGAGTGCAGGACAGATTCTTTAGAATTTAACCTGGATACTCAATATTCTTGTTCTAATGAAAAATGCATTAATGAGCTTCATTAGACTACTCCATTTTAAAGAAGCATCTTCCCTCAGCAGCCAGCTTCCCTCAACAGCCTAATGGGGCACTGGTGCATGAGTGAGCCAGAACTTGACACAAAGAGTGTTTAGGTCACTGTAAGTCTTCTTATTGACTCAATGAGCTTCACGTTCAGCCCACCATGGGAAGAGCAACACCTTTTGACTCACTTCAGGAACTCCCTGAGGTGGAGATGCTAAAACGTGTATACGCTTTTGAAATTAAAACTGGAGCGGTACAGCTGAAAGACTGCATGCAGTGAAATAAACACAATTAAACAAGAATTCCTCCCTATAATTAAAAAATGACACAAGTTTTCTACACAGTCTGCACAGAAGATCCTCAATGCATTTCAAACACTACCTTTTTTCCAGTCATCTACTGGGACACATTATGGGAAAACTAGTGATCTTCTGTGACCTTCATTTTATTTTATTAAATGCAGCAGACTCCTCATGCTGAATACGAAATAAAAAATATGCAACCCAGGAAAGTACTTTGAGAAAAAATGCCCTTTGGAGGACCCAATTTCAATCTTGATATATAATGATACAAATTTGCCAGTGACATTTGAATAAAAATCTCTATTATTTATATTATTGTGTTCAGACTTCTGTTCTGTATTACTAAATTTAGAACAGGCACTGAGGATCACAATTCAGTCAATGCTTTATAAACATGGGAAATACATATTTGAAATACATGTCAAGTTAGAACAGACTAGCTGTACTCCCCAACTTTAGCCACAATTTAGGAGATATTTTCCTTTTCAAATAGCTATCCAACTGGTAGTAGTAAAAACCTCCCAAGTATCAAAATACACTCTTTGTTTACACAACAGTGGCTGATGTATTGCTAATAAAGCCTTCAAGGAGAAAATAATGTGAATTGCCCAAGCAAGGGAAACTGACACTTGCAGATATTTTATCTTTCCCACAGCTCTAAGGACAATTGAAAAGTATCACTTGTTGCAGTCCCTTGAAAAACTGGGTGAGGGGAAAAGGTTAGGAGGTCTAGTATTCCTGCTAGTAAGGGCAGATTAACAAGTCACCACCCAACATAACATCCACTGAATTTCAGTTATCTGCTGTCTGAGCAACCTGCCTAAAATTCCAAATGCTAAACACAGAGCCTAATTTGTAGCTGGTTTAGAGCCACATCAATGCGGGATAGGTGTAGCTGGTCACAGCAATAATGCGGGGGTATTCAAATTTGGAAGGGAGGGGACTTATGGAAATCCTTCTCCCTAATTAAATCAGAGAATGAGAGTTTGAAGTGGTAAATAATAAATCACAAAGAATCCTCAATCTGGTTGTCAAGGAAACCAGTATGCCTCTGCCATAATTGCTGTGAGCCCAATCTTGCCCTTTTTGACATCAAGCCTTATCATGCATTCTGGTCAGAGACTGAGAAAGTGGCTTTTCCATTCCTCTCAGGCAGGAGCTCGGGCTCGCCCGAGCGGGGCCGCACACGGCGGCTCTCGGCGCCATCCGTCCCCCGCCTGCAGAGGGGACGGACCAGTGAGCTCCAGCACAGCCCCATCAACTCCTCGCTGAGAAATGGGACAGCCAGCTTCATGTGGCATTGGAATGCCACAGCAGCTGTGTTTACTAGGAAGGCATTCCTAATTTACTGCCGCTAACATCTTCAGCCTGGTTATCACAGCCTGTCACAAGTCCCAGGTATTTGTAGTTCCCCTGTGCTCCTACTCCCTTAAGCACACTTCTAGAAGCAGGAATCAGCCATTCATTTCACTCATGGACATGTAAAATGCTTATGAAAGAGATGAAGAGGGAAAGGGAAGTACAAGACAAAATACGCTTTCAAAAGCACAACAAAATAGATTAAAAATTGACTCCATGCCAAGTCATTCAGATAGTTCAATGCATCATTGTCTTTTTCCTCTGCGATGATAATTACCTTCTATAAACATATCCAAACTTGTTTTTTCCTTCTGTTTCTGGTGTAATCACACATGGCCACTGGACACACACCAAACTTTGAGCATAAGCAATTCTTGGTGCTTCAACACCAGGAAGGCCAAAAAGGGAGGATAGCTATATTAGTGTCTCTATCTCATCCTTCAAGAAATCCTGAATCCAGATTTTAAAGGAAGTATCTTCAAAGTAAGGAAATAGGAGGAACAAGGGCAAGTACATTATGTTCCCAGCTGACTTTAAGGAAAAGAAAATCTAGAGACACGGGTAAGAATCGTGAGAATGAAAAAAGCCCATAAAAACTCCCTTTAGGAACTACAGAGAGAAAAAGACTACCAGAAAGATTTCCTGAGGATTCTTCTTTGAGTCTTCTGCAACTAGTTGACTGGTTCCTTGCTGTTTTACCAATGGATAAATCTTCTTTTCATTCCTAATCTATTCCAAGCAACAACCACCAAAACCATTTCCTTTAATATATTTTTATAAATTTAATGTTAGCAAAACATGTTAAAAGTAATAAGACTGATACACCCTTGTGATTTTAATCCTTTGCTGTATGCCATTCTAATGATCTTTGTTTCTTACAGTATGTAAAGAATGTAAAGGATTCAGCTCAGGATCCAAGTTTCAATGGGACACTGGCGATACTCACTATATAATTCCCAAACTTTATCTTGACACCACATTTGGGTAAATGTAATTTACTAACTTATTGTTACCCATTACTCAAAGGAGTATGCTAACAGCACTTTCCTCTGTCTGCTCAGCTACTACTCAGAGATGGCTACTTAGTTTTCTTAGTGACTCTAGCAACTGTCATCTTTTTTTTTTTTTTAAGTTGGTAGATAAACCAAACATCTCAACAAAACATATGGTGTGACACAGTTTTTTTGCTGTAATATTCAACTATTCAAACATTAACTAAGGACATTGGTAAAATCCTTTGTTCAACAGATCTGTAGACATGCAATGCATAAAAAGCAACAAATGTTTGTTCCACAGCAGGCTCAATCAAAGCAAAACAAACTCTCCTCTAAACCCAATCCAAATCCCTTCCATATTCCTCTTCCAAGGAAATACGATGCTGGTGTTTGGTAGCTAAGAGAGCTTGAATTCAACTTTGACCTTTGTTCCAAAACAATTAATGGCTGCAGAGTATCACGAGATAATTCAGGCTGAAGTGGATTCCTGACTTTTATATGCTCTAAATAGTCTTTAATCCAAATGCTTCTTACAGCTATAAAACTTAAATCACATATAGGAAAAATTATTCCTACATAATTTAAAAACTGAAGCCTCTCTAGTTGTCATACAGTTAAAAAGGTACAATTATGGATTAGTTACAACCAATTACAATAATATATGTTACTCTCTGTATCACTGCATATCCCTCTAAAACTTGATCGCCTTACCAGAAAAGAAAGATAGTAAAAGTTCCATCAGAAAAGGTAACACGAAAGCAAATGATTGAGCCATTTGAGCGTAAATACATTCATTTCCAAAATACACATGTACATCTATCAGAAGAAAAAAGGCCTTTAGCTGATTTACAGATAATTTACTATGGCACACTCTTACCACTATTTTATTCTTATTTGAAAAATTAGTCTGGATTCCTGAGCAGAATGACAGGAACCAGTTTATTTTTATGTCTCTTGCTAAATTTCAGTGATCTTGAACCTTTAGGGCTAAACATCTCTGTGACAATCTGTTTTTATCATCCAAGAGTTTCACATACTTCAAGATTCAACGAATGGTGTCACTGGCTTTCTCAGTGACACATCATGCTGGAGAAGGAGTTCAATATTACCCAGGACCTGCTCCATCATAATCCACTGTGAAAAAAATACCTCTGTCTCTTCTGTTGGTAGGAAGCCATAATAAGCTGATATTTCTCCTCTGAACAATTTTCCAGGTGGTCAATTTGATTTGTCAGTTCTTTAGAATTTTTATGTCCTCTGAGCAGTATCTATCCACCATCTTTTGTCTTCACCTTTTTGCTTAGACTCCTGCAATCTTGAACAAAACCTCTTATTCTCTATAACACTAAACTCTGGACTTGAATAAGCTTTGCTATTATGTGGGGAGTTTTTCCAGAGCATTATTGGCTCTTTATCTGAAACCAGCCTGCTACTCACACCGTATGAACTGAAACAGAGGCGGTTTGTCCCTGCAGCTGTGGGAGCCAAGGGAATCCCACCTTTCTCTGTCTGTGCCAGCCTGTGCAGGGCAGCAGTGGAATGCTGCTCCTGTGCTTCTGCAAACTTCAGCTCACTGTCTGGGCTTCAAACCAGTCAGAGAGTCAAAGAGCTGTGCTGCAGGGTAGCGCTGAGCTGAGCACTGGCTGCTGAGCACCGGCTGCTTTAGGAGGTTGGGCGTGGTACCACTAAGCTGTAGATAAGACAGGCAGTTTCTGAACAATTCTGAACTCAAATGCAATTTTAATATGTCCCTGTACAGGATCATGCTGAAATATCCACAACTGTCTCCTGCTGTAGTTATGAAAAATGGTTATTAATTGTAATTGGCCTAAGCTACTTTTAGAGAAATTATATCTTCAGGCTTCATCACCTATCTAAACACCCTCTTTTTGCCATTACCCCAGACATTCCTCTACGAAGAAATACAGGAAATGTGTTCTGTATTTTCTCACAGAATACCAACTATATTAAGCAAAGAGGACTGGAACCAAAACAGAAATAAAAATGTAAAGGCACTCTGAAACAAACTGGTTGTGATGCTTATTTATAGGCAACTTCTCCAAAGGCTTCTTTCTGGGAGAGTAGGAAGAGATTGAAACTCCAAAACAGCAAACCACAGTATTCCCAGTTGTGAAAATTGCACAAATTTTAAGTTGAGGAACAAGCTCTGTGTGCAGGATAATGTTCCACTGACTTTTTTCTTTCTTTCCCTGGTCCTGGTCCTTCTCCTTCCAGGTCCCTGATAGGATTAAATAGAGTTCAGAAACCCCAGTTCAAAACAAAAACTGTCTTGGTATCAGATTCAACATAAAAACATCCTAGCTGCATGGGACTGATAATTTTAAAGGGTACTACTGCTAATGATTTTGAAAGACAAAGCATTTCTCATTGTCATGACAATTCTACAGACTTATAAATCAGAAACCCTTCAATTTTTAAAGTCCTGTTTTCAGCACTTCCTGTTATTCTTTGGACACTAACTCTGTAACAGCCACAGGTGATGGCATATCAGAAGACAAAACAAGGGTTACCTCACCTCAGTAGCTGAGAGAAGCTTTATGAGGGCTTTCCCATCATCTTTCTTCACCTGCATAGCAATAAACCAGCCAGTGGAGCAGACAAAGGAGCTGAATTTGTGCAAGCCTTGCTCAGTGGGGCTGCTGGAACTAGGACACCGAAGAACATCAGAGTGGAGGCAGTTTTACCATGAAAAAAACAAATTTGGCACTAATATGAAATACCTGACAATTTGGAGTCTAAAACTTGAAGGTCTGTACTTTATGGAAAGTAACCACTAAGAACCCAGCAGAATAATTCAATGAACTGGAATCTGTGGCTTCCTTTTTTTTCCTGAAAATACCACATCTCTTCTTAGGCTTGCCAACAGTTTGAACAAGTAGCCTTAGAAAGGAGTGATTTAGTAAACAAAAAATCAAAAAATTAACTTGTGAATTATAAGTACTTGAAATAGAATCTTCTGTGCCCACAATTCATATTAACATGGTAAACTCTTACAGAATGCCTTTTCAAGGAAAGAAATATATTCCTTGTGTGTTCAAGTATAGAGCCATAAACCATATGAGACCCTATTTATTTCAAATTTCCCATGATGCCATTTATTCCAGCTTTTAACCTTTTATGTGACATTGAGCTACTTTACAATCATAAAATAGTAGGAAAAAACGACCTGTTAATTTGAAAGGGACACATTACAACATCTCTCCCCGGCACTATAATATTTTAATTTCTTTTTTTCAAGGCAAACCAGTTGGAAAGTGACCATCTGCTAGTCTCTTAGCACTATTCAAGCAAAGCAATGCACAAAATGTCCTCCTTTCCCAGCTAGAGTAGGATCATTAACTAAAAGGAATTTAGGATATTGTCATGTGAGTTTAGCAGATTGATTAACAACAAAATTAAATCTCCATTTTTTAAATTATTGTTAAATATACTGACTATAAGGTGATGCTATAAAACTGCTGCACAGTATGACATCTAAAGCAGTATAAGAAATTTGAACCTTTCCAAGAAATAAATCAGTATTATCAAATTTCTTATGCAAATTGTGTTCTTCTATTTTGAGTGTTAAGCTAAATGCAAGCACACTTTACAAGTACAGTTCTATTTCTCACTTCAAAATACACAATGTGCTTTGGACACTGGGTAAGTTTTCAGTATCACTTAAGGTTTTGAATATTTCAAAACAGTTGATAACAGCAGTGAAAGAGGAAACTCGACAAGCTCTCCATGCTGATAAATATAGAACTTTTTGGATGAGTAGAGCTCAATGGAGCCGTAATCTTGGCTGGCACCTGTACATGATACTATAACACATACAAATAGAACTGCAAGTTTGTGAGAATAAATTAAATTAAATTCACATTCATGTTAGCACTTTAAAAGATGTTGTCAGTACAACTTTGTATGCATGCAAGCCACTGCACTTTTGAAAGTTTTACCCTGAATGTTTAGAATTCAAGCACGCTGTGTCTGAGGGTTAGGAGATATAGTGCCCATATCTTAGTTGGCCTTTATCCACATTATTCACATCTGTACCCCCTCAACATGCCTAACTAAACTGCAAGTTAGGCTGAAAATGAAGTAACTGCACTTCAAATTGTTAAATTCTAAACGAGTTTTTCGTAACTGAATTGTGAAATATAGCAGATGTCAAACGCCCTTACCAAAATGTATTCCACAGTTGCCTTAAATCTGCAGTATATTTTATTTTAAAAGCATTTTTTTCTCTTGTTCCTCTTCCTAGTCTCTCTCTCCCTATCAAAAAACAATCAAGCAATTCAGGAATTTATACCAGTAGCAAAATACTTGCTAAATATAAAAGACAGTTTCTCGCTGTTTTATGGAATAAATAGATCTTTCTGATCAGCTATTAATGACATAGTAGTCATATCCATTTGGCCAATAAATGTGTAGGTCTTACTGCTTTCCTTATTTTTATTTATAAATTTCATAATGGCAGTAAGGCACTTTAAACTGTATTTCTCAGGGAATACTGCACTTTGGGGACTGTTAAAAGTCACTTTGCCTTCAGCCTTTATCACCCTACGTGAGGTACAATAAACACTAAGAAATGTGCTGCCTATTGTGTGCCTTGTTATAAAGTTCACGTCCAGCAATTCTCCTGTCCTTTCAGTCTGAATTTCCTTTCTTCCCAAGCCTTTCCCAGACATGTTCTTAGCAAGTCTAACTGATTCATCCTAATTTTGGATGACAGACTGGGTTGAGCAGTACAGGCTCAAGTTATGCAACAGGCTCATTCACATGGCTAAAACCTCACCTACTGCTTATTCCATTCAGTTATGGCTGGGGAGTACTGCTCACTCATATGCTGGATTTTGTACCTTGTTTCCTAAAATATTCCACTGTTCCAAAAGAAATTTCCTGTGCTCTTTATGAGTGTCCAGTTTCCAGTAACCAGGCTTCAACTAAGTCAAACAGACCTTGCTCATGATGTTTCTCAGGCTCCAGAGCACACTTTTAATAGAAATTCAAGGAAGGTTGTACATCATTTATGTGAGTTCTTTACCATGAGGTAAGACAATCAGGTGGTATTTTGCAAGGTACAGAGAAAAGTTCTAGTCAAGCAGTAAACTACAAAAGCTATTCAGAAGACAGAGTGATCCTCTGAACTTGCTAGGATGCCACGCAGACATTCAAAAGCCTTTGTTCTTGGATTGGCTGAATCAGACAAGAGGAGGCAAGACAAGACTACAAACTTGCTGTGAAAATACAATTGTTAATTCTCTACGTGGCTCTAATATTCATACAAAAAGCCAAGCACGTACATAAATATGTATTTATTTGCTGTTATGTTAATTTTGTTAAAAAAACATCAATAGTTGATAAGCTGAATAATGTGTGCAATTTTGAAAGGCTTTGAAAACATAGATGTCTGACTTGACCTTATGACTATTTTCTCCTTCAGGCAAACCAATATTATAACCAGAACAACACGAGAGGATGAACATTGTTGGGGAGTTGCTCACTGTGCCTGTCATACCCCGTTAATGCAACTTTGATTTGCCTTTGTTCTGACAGTAGCAAACAGCTGCTTGTAAATGAGCCACAGTCCCTGGGCTGCCTCCCATTATTCCACACTTTTGTTTGACAAGGTCACTTGCTGTGGGGATTTTGGGGAGAAAGAGTGTGCAGCCTATGGAATTAGAGTTAAACCACAGGCAACCCAGCTTGAATGCTCTTATTATATTTTTTTTATAGCACCAGCAAAGCAAAAATAACAAAGAGAAAATCTTTTACTCTGTGAGCAAGTCAAACTTTTCTTTTTCCCAGTGTTCATTTCATAATCCTAAAACTATCTTACAAAAAGCAAGTCATGTTTCCACAAATCCCCTTTCATTCAAATCTTAACAGGATTTATATGAGAGATGTATTTAATTACAAAACAGGATTAACAAAAACAGATTAATATTGTTTTGTTCATCCACTGCTACAATTCATCAGGAGACAATACTGAGCTACAGCTAACAGCAACTCTGACAAACACTGCAAAAACATGAAGAAACAATCTGATTTATGCCAGTTTTCACAGGAAATTGATTTATTTTTGATAGGAACCGAGGCACATTAGTCTTCCAGAAAGAAAAGCATCTCATAAGCAAATTACTGCTATGATAGCTGCCCATTTAAGGGCAAGCAGACATTCCTCTGACTGGGGTTTTATGGTGCTGAATTAAACTGTAAGATCAGTTTACGAAGACATTAGGATAGTATCTGGTGCTATCAAATCATTCCTGAACCTTCATTTTCCAATTTGACCTGTGATCTTAATGGCAGTGAAAGCTGTCATTTAGGATAGCCTGTTTCTTTGTGACAACTGTTGCTTTTGAAGCCACGCATAAACAAGGAATAGGTAGCAAATATTCAAAGGGATGGCTGATGCTATGGGAGGAGACAGCCAGTGGCAGTCTGCAACCACAGATGAATCACAGCAGTGTGCTTTCAAAACTTACAAGTGAAGAGAGAAGATCGACTGACTTTAAAAACTCCTTTCAGGCTCTTCAAGAAGGGTCACTGAAAACAATGAATGGAAATCAGTCCAAAAACCTCCCCCAGCAGCCAGCTATGCTATTCCGAAGGGACAGTCCCACTTGTTCAGATTTTTATCTCATCAACCCAAAAAGTGACTGAGCTCTTCCTGCCCTGAATCGTTTGCTTCCTAGTTCTTTGTTTGGCCACTGGAAGAAATGTCTTCATCACAAAGGCCTCTACATCCGCATTAAAAGAAAAACTCACAGACATTTCTGGAATCTTTGATTTAACTTCTAAGTCTCCTGGTGTTCTCAACAGAAGAGCACAGATGACTGTTAGACAAGTTTACACATCTTCCCTAGACTCGCTGAAAATGCTGACTGAGCTTGGAAGATTAGATTTATGACAATAGGATTGGGTTAGGCAGCCTTCTCTCTTCTCTCTTTCAGCTAATTCAGCTTCAATCTCACTCTCCTCCACAAATCTGTCAACGAGCAGGTAAGAGAAGTCTTCCCAAGTTTCAGCTGGAAGTAGTTTCCCTTGTCAAATGCAAGTTACAAAATACATAGTTAGTGACTACCTGAAATATTCTCACTGAATTACACTTGAATTACCCACTGCTAACAAGAAGTCATCAACAACAACAACAAAGTCTAATGATAATTCATGATGACAACACTCACTTTCCAATAAAGCACGCTGAAAACACTCCAGTAGCTGACTGCCAGAGTGCAGGATGGGAGGTTGTTAGCCTCATTTGTATTCAAAGGCAGGCAAATCACTAAAACTCATTTACATCCTTCCATCTCTCTTAGTTCATGTCAACAGCAGGTGGTCTATCGATACTACCTTTGAAATAAGTAGGTGGCTTAAATTGCCTTCAAATTTCAGTAAAAACCCTGAATTATAGAATAGACCTTGAGTCTTAACTTTCCTGTTTTCTTTGTGTGGGCTGTAATAGAACATGAATAAGTACAGCAGGCACTTTATTCGTATTTAATCTACATTAAAAACTAAGTTTTGCACATAAATCTAGGCACCTTAATCTTGAGCCTTAGCAGACAGTCGCAGACACAACCATTTATAAGCTCAGCAAAGCGAGTTACAGAAGTTTATTTGTAAAGGTTGAGTAAAATCCACAACAGATTATGAAAGATTTCTATAGACGATTTTTTTTCTTGTTAAAACACACATTTTTGGGATAAACAGATGAAGACTGACTCTTGAATCCTTCGTTGCATGTGTTTAAGTTTCCCTGCTGCTAGCCCACTGGGAACTACTCCTCTGAATAGATTACGTTCACTACACACTTCTAGGGACATATGTCTTCTATTTTTCTTTGTGGCATTGTGACTATTTCTAACAGTCAGTTTAAAAACACAAATGTCTGTTGTCAATCAGGACCAATTTCTGATGAAGTGAGAAGAAACACTGCCTGAGACAAGAATCAAGGCCATCTTCGTGCCCAAAAGAGTACACAGCCAGCAGTAAGCAACATCACAAATGTGTTATACAAATCCAGAATAGATTAAAGTAACTAAAAGCAGCATTTGGTTGCTTTTTCTCTGTGATGTTTGCTTTCACATTTTGACAACTCCCTCAGAATTTGTGTGAAATTCAGTGTCCGCCAGAATTACTACTTTGATGTCTTCTTTCAAACTTCCATAAAGAACAGTGACTTTTGAAACACAGAGGTCAGTAATAACTCTGCAGACTGTGCAGATTGTGCTAAATTAACTCCCATATTTTGGTCAGCAGGTGGAGAAAGCATAATACACTGTCCCAGTATCCCTGAAAGCCAAAGCTGGGGTCAGTCCCCACAAATCCACTGCAAACTCACAGGCTTTGTTTATTACCCTGTCTGGCTTCAGTTGAGCATTAGTGAAATCTGACATGCAGGATTCGCATTTAAAGATCTGGGTAAAGTTTTTTTGCTAATAAATAAAGATATCTGGTTATACAGTTGGGATTTTTCTATGTGAAAAATAGTAAGAATGCTGAAGGTGTCCCCTGAGCTACTAAGCATAAGGGAGCCTGTACTTCACAATGAGTTAAAGATTGTTTAAAGACCAGGACAGTCATTAAGCTGTATTTACTGTCTAGACAGGAATAGCTCCACCTAACCATTCCCAAAGGTTGTTAGCATTTCTAAAAATTAAGCAGCAGCAGGAAAAGGTTAAGATCAACTTACTAATTAAGTTACACTCACAGAAATCTGGAGAGGGGAAGGGAATGTAAATATGAATAGCATCCCCCAGTCTGAGTTCCAATCCTTAAATACAGGTCTTGCTTTACGAAGGAAAACATTAGACTGAGCATCAGTGTGCAGAGTTGATGCCCAGACATGGGGCTGCACAAAAATGCCATTAGCCTGAGACAGATAAACTCCAAGGGGTTTCTTTTATCTAAGTTACTGGTAGACACAAGTAGTGTTTTTCTTTCATTTCTTTACAGCACATATAATGTACTGTAAATCTGCAGTACATTAGTACATGGGTAGAGTACATTCGCTGGTCTTTTGTAGCTTTTGGTGCTAAAAGGTGAATTCAAGATAACTGCCAAACAATGAGGAATGTTCCAAGCCTACGTTATGATGTTAATTGTATGATAAAAGCAGATATTTAGGTCATTTCCACGGTGCTTAGCCAATTCCCAAGGGCACTTGACAGGAAAACAGAACTCCTTCAAGGAGCTACACAGGCAGCAACCGAGATAAAAGAGATCCCTTCTGGTGACAAGTATTACTCAGAAATTGCTTAGCAAGTGGTGAGACTGGATAGTCTGAGAGACTCCTCAGACTCCCAGGAGGGACAGAAGCTCTTCTGCTCTACAGGTCCTTGTAGGTGGAAACCCTGAGTAAAGCTCAGAGAGGTCTCTGGTTTCCCTGCCCCACAGCTCTCCCTACGTACGATCCGCAGCATGGCTGTGCTTGTTTACGCACTGGAGATGAGAAGAGTCTGTTGATGCAACAATAATAATTTAAATTCTAATCCAAGGAATAACTGCATAAGCAAAGAGCGGGAGGCAAGCAGAGCCACCACTGCCATCCATATCTCTTGAAACAACAATGATGAATGTAAATCAAACCGTTCAGAATCACTTAAATTGCCATTTAAATCAAAGTCCAATTATTTAAATTGTCAGAAAGAAATCTACATTTAGATAACCAATTTATCCTTATTTATTTTTATCTGTATTTTTATTTATTATTTAAGAAAGGATAACTCAGTGATTGTTCACAAAACGTATTGATAAACACAGATTTTAAACTGAATTTGCACTTTCCTTTCTCAATTTGTAGATCTATCTACCTTAATGATATTTCAATGGAGATTTTTATATTCTCCCTCTTGTCTTATAGTGAAAAGAGAAAAAAGTACTCATTTTTTTAAAATTAAATGAGTATCAAATCTTACTCTTATTTATGTTGGACCTTTTCGGGGAAAAAAAACCAGACTGGAATTCTACTAAACATACAGTTCTTCAAATCTTGGGCACCATCGCTACATAAATTAAGTTATCCAACTTGTTTGCATTACAAATGGACATATTTAAAAAGCACTTTTTCTGGAATGAAAAACTGAATTGTTTGGGTTTGGTGACCAGGTCACACAAAATTTTAAAACCTGTTTAGTCCCATCCTCTCATTTCAAAAAAATTAGTTACAGAACAGAAAAAAAAAAAAGATTTTTCCACTTTCACTGTTCCTAGATAACTTTAACTTTTAACAAAGTTGTCACAGAAGTGAAATGAACAGAACAAATGGAAACAAAAAAAAGAAATCCCAAACTATTTCTACACCTGCAGAGGACAGCACTCATGCCTAAAGCTAATTTAGCACCTCCCAGTCTTTTGTTCCAGACCAAGTCAATGCTTTCACCATTCCCCTTTCTTAGAGAAAGCAAACCGGTAGGGCTTGAATATTGCTTATTAAATGCAACCCGAGAAGTGCCTGCAAGGCGAACTCAGCACCTGCAGGTGCCCAGGGCTGTGCCCGCCCACCCCGCCCTGGCCTCCCCCTGCCCTTTGCCTGCCTTCTCCCTGCCCAGGCACAGGGAGGTGAATAAAACAGCTCTGACTCTCCTGACATCACTTCTGCTAAGCAGACACTAATGACTTTTTTTGTTTTTTTCCCTTCTCCTACTTCCCCGTGGGCAGAAGTTGATAATGAACTCTGTATCTGGCATTGGCACTCTTGCTGGGGAGAAATAACAAACTGCAATTCCACCTCTTCCCTGCCCATCTCTTTGGGCGGGTGGAATAATGGTGATGCCTACATTTTCTTCTCCACCTCCCTCAGACAAAAGGTTAATAAACCACTCGGCATTTGCTTTTCATGGAAACAGTATGTGTGGATTAATTAGCATTTTCCAGGTAGCACAGTAATACCATTGTGAGTGCTCAATACCAGGTTGTTCCAGAAACCTATTACAAAACTGTAACCCAAAAGCAGTTGAGGATTCATTCATTTTAGGGCAGAAGAAATAATTCTAGCTACAACTGCAGCAATAACTTGGCCTAGAACTGAGTAGAGACAGACTACTGCATCGGATCAGAAGCATGACCAGAGCTGAGTGACCTAGTTAGAAGCGTTTACTCTCCTCTGAGATCACTGACAGCAAGCCTTCGTGCTTTAAGACAATTTATACTTGATCGAGGTTGGAGGATACATATCTAACATCAGCACTAGGCTATTCTAGAACTGCATCTTGCAGGGTTTCTTGTACCTTCCCCGAGCAAACTATTGACAGGATGGGCGGGTGGATCCCTTCAACCTGGAGCTTTGGGTGGCCTCAGAAGAGATAAATGTTCATCTCCTATCAATGACAGAAGACACTCTCCAAATTTCCAGCTCCTGTGTGAGTGCACCTGCATGGGAGTACTTTTGTGTAAAAAGTGGGAGATGGCACCAGCAGCCAAACAAGAGCCACTCCTGGCAGACTGACCTCTTAAAAGATGCCAAATGCAGGAACAAGTGTTCACTTCCAGATCTCAGGTGGAAGAAGATGCTTGCAAGCAGTCCTGAGTGCTAACTCAGAACTAAGTCCCAGAAAACTCATTCTCTATGGGCTAGCAGCAGACAGCTGCAGGTCAGCCCACTGCCAACTTCACACCCTACTTGGGGGGACCACTAAAGTTACAAGGACCACAGTGCTCTCACCAGAGTGGGACCACATATCTAATGTTAAGCAAGACCAAGGCTGAATGTCTAATCTTCAAACCTCCCATGCCAATATTGCAGATGTGTAAAAATCACTGCTTCCAGAATTAGCAGTTACTTACTGATATAAACTGATACTGAAAAGAAAAAATGCAAACATCAGCTACATGCATATATCTGCCAAAGAAAAGAGGCCAAAACTAAAACCAAACTGAATAGAGCATCTCAATTGATCTGTACAGTCCCATTTGTATATTTCCAGAACGGCATTACACAGTTTCAGAGCAAAACATCTGCCAAACTAATGAGAGCCCAAGAGTCAAAACAAAAGTACAAATAAGTACTAAGAAATCAAAAATCCCCAAACTGTTAGGTAGACCCTACCGTCTAAAACTACAGGTGCTTATGAAGAAATTATTTCTTTACTGTAACATAAACATTTACAAAAGATGGTATTTCTTCATTTGGTGTTCATCAGAAACTTTTGCTCAAGTCTCAAAGCAGCAACCCGCAATTTTTGCTTCTTCCAGCACAAAAAAACAAAAGGGGCTGTCACCGGGGATGGGGAAAAGAAAACCTTGAAGAGCTGGCTCGGAGAAACTAAATACTTCAAATCCAAATTTTACTCACTTCAACATGTTTGGAAGCGATGCAGGTTGGCCGAGAGCCATCCTCAACCCAACAAGTGTACCTCACCAGCTGGCATGACACAGACAAGAGCCCCCGACACCTCGGGAGGGAGCAGTCGGGAACAGATCGGGTGAATTAATGCAGCACTCCAGGTTGCGTGCCTGGGCAAAACTGTTTGTTCTTCGGCTCCAGTTTCAAAGTCAGTCAGTATTTAAACCTCTTGTTCTCTAGCTCGGATTTCAAAATCAGTGTTTATGTTTTATTGTTTTACAGTTCAGCAAGACCAAGCACAATGAGCTTGTAAAATCCTATACTGCCTGTCTTCAAGGTTGAGGAAGGGTGAGGAAGCACAGTGCTAACAGTGAGTAGTTACACACTTGGGCAGCTCTGGGCACACTCAGTTTTATGCCATAGTACTCAGGCAGCTGTTGAACTCGGTGTAAACCAAGATGGATAAAACTGTGCAGCCAACAGCAAAGTAACCCTTGTTTGCATTTGCAAGGCCAGGCCCATTGAAATGCCACATTTCTGCTGTCCTGGGAAGGGCAAGACTGAGAGGACTCATGGATGCGGCAGGGACTGGAGCAATTTTACCTCTCCCTAGCTATTTAACACAGTACGTATTTTGGTGTAGTTTGTAGCTACAGCTATGTAATTCAAACACTATAACTATTTTGAAAGGTACTAATCAGTGGTTCAAAAATACTTATTGATACACTGTAGTGGTATTTATTTTTTAAAAAGTGTGTATGGGCATTCTGGCTATTCCTAAAATAGGGAAAAATATGAATGAGAAAATTGTTATTCTACATTATTTTCCACAAGATATGTGAATTTAGCCAGAGGCTATCAGTCTTGAAAGAACACTACTTTTAGAAAGCTTTGTCACACATTTTATTTTATTTTATTTTATTCTATTTTTCTCAGTAGAAACATACTTGTACAAATGTACAAACGTTATTGCCTCAACTCCTGGCTCCAGACCTATAGGGAAAATCCACAAGTGCACACATGCAGTTGTTTTGTAAGATTTCAGTTTATTTTCTAGCAATTACTACTCACTACTTACAATGCTGCATTACCAGATTACCCATTCCAATTGCTTATTACAGTATGAACAGGGTATCTCAAGTCTGTTATTGACATAATCCTGGAGGTGCCTCTTCTGGTCTCTGGACAACAAAACACACATCCCAAAACATCAGTGCTCCATTACCCTTTCAGGCACATGAGGTACCTTCTAGCTAATAGCCTAATTAATCATGAGGATGTACTTGAAAAGGAAGTTGAAATCTTGTTTGGATAATGAAGTAGAGATTATAGGATGCCTAAGAAAAAATTGTGCCATACAAGCACAAATTGAACATGTTCATCATAGTGATATAATACACTTATTACAACTTAAAAAAAGTAATTGACAAAATCTTGATTATCATTTTACAAATTAACAAC
>QWTY01003598.1:9368-20008 GCA_008033365.1 Pseudorectes ferrugineus | reverse complement strand
GGTATTTATGCTTACACAAAGAAATTTGAGCAGCAAGGGGAGCATCACCATGAGCAAGCAGAATCTCCAAGGCAAATTAAGAGCACGACTCGGAGGAAAAACAAGCCATGGAACTCCATTTTCAGAGCAGCTTTAAGGCACCGTTCTGCGGGAACAAGGGGGACGAGCCCGGAACAGCGGGTGGGAAGGAGCGGGAGAAGGGAAGCCGCCCGAGGGGGAAGCCACCCAAGGATGGGGCGCTGCCGGGGAGCCAACGCTGGGCGCAGCCGCCCCGCTAACAGGGGCGGCGGGGTGGCCGGACACGGGGCCGTGGTGTGGCCGGACACGGGGCGGCGGGTGGCCGCAGACCGCGCCCTTCCTCCCTCGGCCGGGCAGCGGCCCCGCCGGCCCGGCCCGCCCCGCCGTGCCATGGCCCCGGAGCCTTACCAAGAACTGCAGCATGGCGCCCGCTGCCCGCGCTGCCGCCCCGCCCGACAGCCGGGGAAGTCAGGGGGGCGGTGGCTGCTCCCCTTCCGGGCCCGCCCTCGCCGCCATGGCCCGGGGAAGGGCCTCGCCCGGCCTCAGGCCCAGCACTGCCGCCCCTGGCTCCGGCCCGGCCCCGCCGCGCCCCGGCGTGAGGGGAATCAGGGACCGCGCCATTCCCGGCCGCGCCTGAGGGGCTGCACGGCGGTGCCGAGCGGTGGTTTTTGTTTGGTTTTGGGTTTTTTTTTTTTAGCTTGCACGAGTAGTTGTTCTTTGTGAATCACTTTGGGTTCAGCTTCTTTTAATGGCTACACTTGATTCATTGAGATTTGGGCAGTAAATATCAGTTAGGAAGATTTCTCCTGCTGCAAGTCAGTAAGAGATCGCAGGCTTTATTGCAATTTATTTCAAATCTTTTTTTTTTTTCTCCCCATAACTTTTCAGACTAAAAAACAAAAAAACAAACAAAAAAAAAACCCAAAAAAAAAAAAAAAAAAAAAAACAACAAACAAAAACCACCAAAAAACGAAACACGAGATATGTCTATTTTTGAGATCTTAGGCAACTCTACCCTGAAAACAAGTTAACTCACATTATGTATCAGTTTCCGGAAAGATCAAATGCTCTATCTAACACAGAACATGTGGCTTCTGCCTTTCTGGGGAAGGTACCTTGGAGAAGTAAAGAAGTATCTCCTACCCACTTCAGGAAAAAAAGCACAGAAAGATATTAAGTGACACCTTTTGTTTTTTTGTTCTGGTGATACCCTGGTAAGGATCCACACTTGACACGACTTTCTTCTGAATTTCAGTCTGTCCCAAAGCTGCTGCGTTGTTCTTCCCTCCCTGAGCGAGAGCTGACACCTGGAAATGACACAGAGATTTGAATGGATGTGGCACAAGAGCCGGGGCCGGGCTTCCTTGTCCTCTGGAATGACTGACTCTTCCAGGGGTCTCACAATTGAGTTTGGTTCTGGAAACAAGAACAAATCAGCTGCTAATAACTAATTTTCCTAATGCTGAGGCCTTCTCCGTGCGTGCAGGATCAGAGCACCGAGATAGGATTAGAGACTCCAGCCTGAGCACATGTCAGAAACCAGATGGAGCAAACAAGCCTTTTACTAATTATAATGCCTCCACAGTATCATCACAGGGAGATAAGGTTCCTTAAAAATGTTGTTGATATGCTTAGGCTATAATGAATACAACATGTGTTAGACAGTCTTGGCTCAACATTGCTCTACACAGTTATTTTCCTACATGCCATGAATTTCCTCTGTGACATTTAGTGGACTGCCAAAAAAAAACTTTCCTCTAAAGTAAAACTATTCCATTTGCATCAGATAATGCTGAATCATTTCGGGTTAGAGACTGTAGAGGGTGGGTACTGTGGATGGCATACGATATTGGAAGGAAGAGCTCAGTCTGGTAGTTATAAATGCAACTATTATGCTTTTATAAATGGGGACGCAGGGGGGGAGAAGCCAAACCAAAAGAAAACAAGAAAACAACCGAAACCTATTTTTTTGCTGCTAGGGAAGACTTTCTCAATGTTATCTACTGCACTCTGGTGCTCTGCAAGTACAGTCAAGCCCCTGAGGTATGCAGAAAGCTTGTTTGTCAGGAAGTACTAGCTACTCGACATTATTCTCAATTGCTAAATCATATTTGAAGATACATTCATGTTGATTTAATATTGTTTTATAGTGCATGTGCAGAGTATATGTGTAATCCACTCTACAGAAGGTGAGAATCCCTTTTTTAAAGGATAACATTTAATTTACCCTGTTTTTACAATAAGTTTGTTGGGTTATGAACATACCAGGACAAGGCATGTTAGGCCCAGTGGAAAAAGAAGGGTGTTCTGTCATGATATTGTGAGAACTGCTAACAAAGAAGTGTTTATATTCTTATATCCACATAAGCCTGTGTGCCTGGATGGAATCTGCCCGGTGTGAAAGAAGTGGCTGACATTGCTGCATGGCCACTGTCTATAGTATTTGAAAAGTTATGGAGATCAGAGGATATCTTTAATGACTGGAGGAGGGCAAATGTCACAGACACATCTGCAAGAAGGGCCCAAAAGAAGGCCCAGGAAACTAAAGACACATCAGTATGCTTGCTTCAATTCCTGAGACAGTGATGGAACAAGTCCTCCTAGAAACTATTACAAACCAAGTGAAGCAGGTGCTTTTTCTTTACAGGCAGTAAATATGCTATTATCTAATCTGAAAGCAGCACCAACAAAATATCTGATGTGAAAACTTGTGATAATTGTGTTGCAAATGCTTGAGAGTAATTTGAATAAAGCAGTAGTATTTGAATAAGCAGTAGTATGGATGATTTAGCCATCATGAGGATGTAAGCAAAGCAAGGTTAGTAGGGAGGAATAGTATTTTGGCATTCTAACTGGCATCCTAAGGAGAAATGATAGGTTTGCCATAGAAGACTTTTCTCAGAGCTGAAAATTGTTTAAGTCACAGGATGTAAAAAGTGATTTTAAAAAGTATTGTTTTCTTACTTTCGCAATAAGTAATTACAACTTTGATTGTAAGTCCTCAGAATACACAAATTTAAATGTCCTTTTAATACCACTCCTCATTTCCAATGTGTAGATGGAAAGGGAAGTGGAAATCATAGTTTCTTGAGCTAGAAATTGTGTAAAATAAACACCAGATGGAGCCAGAAAACCATCTATTAAATTTTCTGTTCAAGTTTTTTTTTGTTTAGTCTGTGTATTTTGTTTTTAGTTCTGCCCATTTTCTTTGCTCTGCTTTAGTAAAATATCTTTTATATAATCCCTGATATGGTTTCAAGGTTTCTGAGAAGTTGTAATTATCCAGGACTTCTTTGTCTTGCCGTGGAGACATGCACTATTCTAGTACACAATAGATACAGAATGTATTATACACTTAACATGTATCAAACAATATGTAATAAGAAATCAGAATTGCAGGGCAGTCAGTTTGTCAAAAATTAAGTAGAACTTACGACCTTTAAATATACCAAGTGTAATTGCCTACCTGAAAAAAAAAATAGATAGCCTTTCATCTCACACCTTTCCTGATGGAAGTGCAGTTTATTGTTGAAGTTGTTGAAAACATCTTTTCCATAATAACTTCTAGTGCCTTTTGTCTCCTCTTATATAGGCCTACAGATGGCTGTAACTTACCTGCTTAATATCTCACCACACACCTCAGTGCCTCTGGTTTCCCCCATGTAAATGGCTCTCCTTTGTCCTTTTTCCTCCAGTCCTTCAGTATATTTATATATATAGGCAACTTATATTTGACTTGGACTCAGCTTTCAACTGTTTCATCGTGAGGTCAGTCAGATGATGGTGCAGGTTGGTCAGAGAGGCTGTGCCATATCCATCTTTAAGTGTTTCTTTTCTCTTTTAATGGAGGAAAGAGACTTTTCAGTCTTTGAGTGCAAAAATAAAGAAATAACCATCTACCCTGCCAGGAGAAATAGAAACCTGTTCAATATAAGTTCCAGTGTATAATGAAAAAAACCCCTCAAACTCAAAAGACTGATAATTTATATATAGGCAGGGTAGTGAAGTATCTTGAACGCAGTGAGTCATGATTTTAAGTTTTTACCCTGGAGCTACAACATCTAGAAATGTTCTTTAAACAACTCCTCCGCCAGCCAACTGAGATGTTCCCATGATCACATGTCCCTGGGATTAGGAATTCAAGAACTGAAGGCTGAGTCAAGCAAGAAATTATTGAATAATGATACCTTTCAGCTCTAGCTGCTGGGCTGTGGCCTGACAAGGGCAATATATGAGAAGTAGATAATATATGAGGAATATATAATTCTTCAGTGATTCACTGAGAGGCGTAATTGCATGAGCAGATAATAGATATGTAATGAATTCCACTCTGTGCCAGACCCACAGAGGGCATGAGTGCCAGTCAGGGAGATTTAGCTGGCATTTCAAGCTGTAGCTGTGCATGCAGCTGTGGGAGCTCCTGGTTCAGCTCCTCCCATTCTGGTTTAGAGACAATCATCACAATCACATCAGATGTGAGCCATTGGGGAAATAGTCCCATCACTCATAGGATGACAGCAATCACCAGCACACCAATTTTCTGAAATTGTTTCTCAGAACAGCACTAGAGCTTTTTAAGAACTCAAACCCTGTCAAATGTGCAGAAAAATGAGCAAAGAAAACCTATTTATAGCTAAGCTTTCTTGCTGCAGTTAAGGCCCTGAGTGCACCCACAGGCTCTACAGCCTTGACTACCACCTCTGGGTTGTGAGACAGTTGGGAGAAACCTCTCTGGGGGCCTCTGTGCCTTGGATCTGAAGCTGAGCTTGCTTCCTGTTGCTAAGGTTCTGTTGCTGGCTACTGAAACAGTAAAACATCACAGTGGTATTAGCTGATGGCTGCAGATACACAAGCTTTCTTTCACATATGTTCAAGAGTCATCCAGAGCTTCCGGAGTTAAGTTTATGATGTTGTACACAAGTAAAACACAAGCAAGGGAAACATCATAGAGGAATTTCAGAGTGATGATCAGTAGATGGTGCTCTTTTCCCAAGTAAGAATGTAAGAAGTATTTTCAAATTATCAAAAATATTATCAACATCTTTCAATCTTTTTATTCCAGAATTAGGCAACATTTATTAAAAATTGTTTCAAACACTTTTTTCTTTCCAAAAGTCACTCCAGATTTTCACTAGATTTCGTAAGAGACAGACACTGGTTTAACTGACCCACTTCATTAAACTTGGTGGAATAATCTAATTGTGGTGTTGCACTTTAAAAAGCAGCCCTTCAAAAAAAATAAGATTATCTGTCTAGATTTTAATTAGCTCTCCTATTTCTATCATGAGATTGTTTGTTCTGCTGTGAAAACAAAACAAAACAAAATAAAACCAACCTGTCTCCCCAAAAAACCCAAACCCCTTGAACTGCCTGGTGTTATTTTCTTAGAAATGATTTCTTCAGTTAATTAAAATAATCTGAATGAATATAGAGATCAGATGAAGGGTGACCTGTTCTCCTTACAGTAGTAATGTCGAAAAGAAGAGAGTTTTTTTTTAAAATGCCCCAGGACTCTTGTCTTGAAGAGACTTCCAGGTATGCAGTGAGAAGTTCAGGTGACTTCATGGAACAATCACAGATGTCATGCCTTTGCAGGACTGTGGCTGTAAATATTCAATTAATCTCTGACACAAGAAAATCCCCACTGGTGCTTTCTGCTGAGCCCTGTTCACATTTCCTTTTAGTCTTCAGTGCAAATAATAGCCTGCACACATCACATAGAATTGGGAAACCCCACTTACTTGATTACAGTTATTTGGTATTCACTGACGTTCTGGTTTTCTTTGATGACTGTCGTACTCACTGGCAAGCAAGCAGAGTTCAAATGCTCCCAATTACCAAGTTACCAAGAAATTTTGTGCTGCCACTTCCAAAGTTTCCATCACTGCACTAGACAAGCCATTAAAGTAAATCTGGGAAGCACAGCTTTTGTGAATGCTCTTTGGCAGCCCTGCCCCTGACTGCTGTGCCTGGGAGCCTCAGAGTGCTTCTATTGAGGAACAACAGCTCCAGAGCATCTCAAACCTTCTCCTGGCTTTGGGGTTTGGGCTAAGTATTTTAAAGGAGCCCAATAAGGATTTAGAGCTTCAAATGCTACTAAAACCCATGCTCCATGTGACAGCCGCCCTTACAGAATGGAAAATTCACAAGAATTTAATGAAAGCAAAAGGAAAAGTCTGGAACTCATACTATGTACATAATTTTTCCTGCAATGGTATTTTGAATTGTTTGAACGATTCTTCTGTTTAGGCCAATGTGGTGTTATAGGGAGCATACAAATCACTGTGATTTCATGCAGCTAAAGTCAAGGATATTACAGGATGTGAGATTCTAGCTTAAGCAAAAATACATTTTTTTAAAATCAGGTTGATGAATGTAAGATCAAAGCTGTGCTTTGTACTTGTCTGTAATATGTATTTCAGAACAGGCAATTTCCTTCCATTTCAGTAACTGAGTGCTCCCTCTTTCATAGGCTCATTTAGATGCGAACAATGAGATCCTTTACTTCAATAGCACAGTTCTTTTAGATGGATGATAGATATGTCTCAGTTATACTTGGGAATGTTGCACAGGTTTTAAACTCCATGAATGAGGAAATGTGATAGAGGCCTAGCTCCAAATTATGAAAAGCATTGGGCATTTAGGGCCTAATTTTCAAAAGGATTAACCTAATGCCTTGCCTTGTGAAAGGTTACTGAAGTAGAAAACTGAGATGATCCAGCTGACGCTAACTTCTTTGTGGTAGAGTGTCAAGAAACAGCAAGACAAGCTCATGCTTTCCATGAGCAGACATTGTTAATTGCACTGTCAAATTCATATGCTATTAAAATAAAACACCGTGTTCATGTGTGTCATGTACACTTTGTATAATATCACATATTTATATTAGTGTGGTGTAAAAATCTAAATTAAATGAAATAACATGATCTGATGATTATGAAGGGCATTTTAACTCTCAGGGAAGCATTTTAAAAGTATATAATTTTTTTGTTCATATTAAAGCATCCATTTATGTTGACATTTAATTTTTGAATGGGAGAGTTTTGAGTAAGCTTAGGGATGAATTGCTTTGTGTATTTGATTCTGTGATCTTGTGGGAGGCTACACAAAGGTGTCCTAAGAGCTTTATGAAGTGCAATGTGTACTAGGTCTTGCAAGTTCTTGTCATAATATTGCTGACCTCTGTTAACTACCATAGACCAAAACTTGCATATACATTCTCATTCTGATAATATATTCTCATAACGCATATATTATTCTCATTTATCACATGTGAAAAATGTAGAGACACGAGTGCTCTACTTTCACCTCAAACACTTCATAATTGCTCATGGTCTTCAACAACACGTACAGCCAGATGCTCTTAATCTTCTCCTGCAGGCAGTTATGACCTGTCAGTGCTCAGTAACTCCTAAAGGGTAGTGGGTATTTCAGTCCTTTCTTGTTTTGCTAATTTCACAGTTTTTTTCAGGAGATCATGATAGGTCCTGCTGTTTTCCAGTGCAGAACTCCTTCAGAATTGTGTTTACAAATGCTTTTTTGATGTTTCTTATTCCATGGAAGCAAAAGTTGTTCTTCAGATAAAAAGATCTCTACTCTCAAGAAGTATCTTAATATACTGATAGTAGTTGCAAGTACTTTTCACAGTAGTTCGTGTCTTGCTACTTGGGTCGAAGCAAGGTGGTTCTGGCAACATCCATTTTAGAGTGAATATTGAAAACCAATGTGATAGGTAATGAGCATGAGGTTACAGACTTGAATAACAGGTATCGAATGCATGCTCCTGTTGCCTTAGTAACCATTCCTTCCCCACTGAGAATTTAACTTAACCCACTATGCAATGTAAATTTAACCCTCAACTATTCAGATATTTCCCTGTTACAGTAAAGGGAAACATTTCCGAGAGCCTGAATGAAATCGTTGGAAGAAACAGTGGCTAATTTGTAACATGATAGAAAATCTTTGTCTCAGTTCCCTGTTCACCTGTTACATAACCTAAGTACAGGATAGTTTCCCGTACCCTTTTTGTTTAATAAGCACATAAGAGTCAAAAGCTTCATAAAAATTCACTCTGTATATGAGGGTGAGTTTCTGCAGAAGTCCACAGGTAAACGCATATTGTTTTGAGGTTGTTGATACTGTTTAGCAAAACCAGAAAGATAATAGTCTTTTCCCCTTCTTGTCCCTTCTTTCAAAAGATATCCACTTGTACATAGAATCCACTTAATGATCAAGAAGAAAGCTGACTAGATATATACCTCTGCCACTTTTTAGCACATACCAACTATCTGTAAAGAACAGAAAAGTGAAGGTAGCTACTGGCAAAAAGCAAAGACAGTTTTAGTTTTATGGTGAGAAAGAAACTCATGGATCATCTCCTTTTTGATGTTTTCATACGGTGAGTCTGGAACTGGGAACACTTCTCAGTTTATGCAAGAACTCCTCTTTCTCTTATTGTTCTCAGATGGATTTCAAGGGAAAGAAAATCAAAGCATGCAGAGCAAAAGAGGTCAGGCCAGGTCTGGGGGACCAGGAGCTCAAGGCTGCAGTAGCACCACAGGGCACAACAACCTCTAGCAGGCACAGCCTAAGATATCTTAATGGTACCTCTCTCCTGTCTCTGTACACAGGGTGCCCAGGCAATTATCCTTGCAGCTCATTCCAGTAGCTGCCTCTAATTATTATAGTTACATCTGCTGAGGCATGAAAAGAATTATGTCAAAGCTTAAAGTAAAAACAAGAAAACAAAGAAAGAACTAAAGTGTTAAGCTATAGCTGGAGCTGGTTCTATACTTCAGGGAATTTTGCACAATGCACTGTCATATCTTAAAGATATAAAAGGGGAAAGGGAATCAAACTGCTCTGCCTTCATGTCTTCTTGAACTGGCCCCTAAAAGACCTGATATCAGATGAGCTCCTACAGTAAAAATTTGTGCTGGCATTGCTCAGGGATATGAGGAGATGTGATCCCTGAGCGAAAGACCCATGCTAGCAGAGAAACCTTGGTAAGAAGCAGTTATGGAAAGAAAAAACACACTTCAATGTGTTGCAAGGTGCACTGTATGAAGTGCATCTGCTGAGTGGTTTTAGCAACCGGAGCCCTTTGCATCAGTATACCCTGGAGTCAATGAGGCCTCACTAGACACTGTCCTCTTATATAGATTTTACCAGATGTGTATCTTTTTTTTTTCATTTCAAAATCTTATTTTGGTATTTCAAAAGTTTCATTTTCCTTCTGTCTAAAAGAGTCGGAAAAGCAGAGCTGTGTCATGCCACGTGGCCCTGGTAAGGCTCTTGATGTGCAGCAACATATAAAACAAGATCATTTGGAATGGTCTATTGAGCTGATGGCCTGGACCTCAGGCAGGAATGCTTAAACACAGTCTCCAGAGAGGCTTGAGGCTTCTTTGTGTGAGGAACGGTGCCTGCTGAGAAAAACAGTTGTAAGCATGAAATGAAAGCTTAAGGGACTATGTAGGAGCAGAACTGCACAAAGGGAAGAAGCACAACTGAAAAGGTCTCCTCAATTCTAGGACTCCCTAATTTTTTTGTGTACTATATAATTATTTTGCGTGCAGTATATTATTTATGAGGTGAATGCCTCAGGACAAGTTAAATGATTTTCAAAGTCCCATTCCACCCCATAGAAACAGAAGAAAATTAATTGAATTATGCAAGTAAGTTTTATTTGGGGAAACAATTTTGTTGCTGTTCGTAAATGATCCTTGACTTTAATACCAGTTAAGCATTTTTTCCCCATTCATTATCTCCATGCCCTCTGCCCAAGGATCCCAGACAGTTTGTCCTGACATTTCTACCTCTGTTTCCACCTCCTTTACTCCTTGGCACAGGTCAAAGCCTAAAGCTCAGAAACTCTGAGAAGAGCCTTTGCTGCAAAACCCAGGCTGCAGACAAGGTAAAATAAGCGTGTTCTTCCCTATTATTTGAATATGTTTCTTCAAAGAAAAACAATAAACTAGATACAACATTGCAAGGTGCCACAACAATATTTTCTTTTCACAGATGACAATAATGCTGTCATGAAATTTGTTCTTTTTATGGTCCTTCATTTCTTTCTTCCAGCAAACCCATGTAATGTTGCACTTAGAGTCGAAGCAGGAAAAACTGTTCTGAGGGATCCACACATCTCATTCTGAACAGAAAAACAATCCATGTCCAGTTTCTTTGATTCTCTGGTAAAATAATGGGATGGAGTGAGTGCAAAAGCTGCAAAATCTTAAATTCTTGGGAAAATTGTGTATTGGAAAGAAGGTCATTTTCATGCATGCATTCTCATCTCACTCTTTTTCCTTCCATATCTTGCAAATAAGAAAAGTTATTGTCTGTTGTGTTGTTAGTAGCAGAATTTGAAAATGTTTTTGTGTCTGCAGGCTATGCATATTTTGGCTGTCAGATGTTATTCAGATTCTTTTTTTGCTTTGAGAGACGTGTATGGAAACATTTTAAAAGGTGCCAATTAACCATCCTGCAATAAAGCTTTGTTGGGCATGAAGATCATGAGGCCAGCCAGGCAGGTAGCTGTTCAGGGCCTGCTAGACTGGGAGTGTGAAAAGGAATCAGTGAACAGGCTCTTAGATCCAGAGGGAGAGTTTCTCTTCTCT